>RJWM01000442.1:0-218959 GCA_004363535.1 Dasyprocta punctata
TTTTATTATGTTTTTCATTCCTTCTTTTACCTGAGTTAGTATTTCTGTTCAAATTTCTTTTATAGCCTCATGAAGTTGTTTCTTTACTTCAGTTGCCATCACCTCAGAAACTTCAGTTGTGCAACTCCCAATCTCTTCTGTGTTTGCATCTCCTGAACTTGCTCTGCTTGGATTGGAGGCCAGAGTCTGCCTTTTGCTTCTTTGTCTTGACATATTCATGGGTTCTTCTGGACAAGTGGGTACTGTCCTTGACATATTCATGGGTTCTTCTGGACAAGTGGGTGCTGGGTCCCAGGCACTTCCTGCATTGGCCACAATTTCTCTGAAGTGAGACTGTTTGGTTTTTCTAGAAAGTGCTGGGTACGGGTATCTGATGGTGGCCATTGGTTGCACTGGTGCAGGTCTGTCTGCTGCTTTTCGCAGCCTGCATTGGCTCCCTGATGGCTGACAGAGTGTGCTCAGGGGCAGGGCTGGCTGCCGCCTGAGGACCTGGGCTGGTCACCAGTGGGGATCCTCCACTACTTCCCTAGAGTGTGTGTGTGGCTGCTGCCTCTAGACCAAGCTGGCTACCTGCAGGGAACCTCCGCAATGACCCTGAGAATGTGTGGAGGGTCAGGGCCAGCCACAACCTGAGAATCTGGGCTGGTCCCTGGTGGGAATCCTCCACTACCACTCCTGGAGTATGGGTGGGGGTGGGATTCGGAGTGTGCACGGAGGTGTGGCTGGCAGAGAACCTTGGAGATGGTTCCTAGAGTGTGCACAGGGGCAGGGCTCAGTCTGAGCAATTTCCACAGGTCTGTGCCTAGCTAGGAGCTGCTGGAGGAAGCTGGGAGCAGTTCCGGTTCTGGGCTTATCCTGCTCGGCTCCAAAATGGTTTCTGGTTAATTGCTGTTTCCCACGGGAGGACCAAGTCCTCTGTACTCACCGCCAGGCAGTTCAGTCTTCCAGGTCTGCAGCTCCTGTCCACTTCCACTATCCTCCAATGCTGCCTCTCTCTGCAGAGGCCTCCAGTTTTGCTGCCACCACATCACCTTGATTGCATGTCCCTAGGTTCCAGCAGCTCCTCTGGCTTTGGGCAAAGGTGCCACCAGCTACCACCTTCTTCTTTGTTTAAGTTTTTCTTTTTACTCTCTCTGTGAGCTTCAGTTCTCACTTTAGATTCTTCCTGGGTCCAGGGGACCCACTTCCTTCCTTCTTGTCTTCCCCATGATGCTGTATTCCAGCACCTGGACTGTATCTCTCAGAGAGGCTGTTTACTCTGCTGCTTACTGTTTTTCCATCTTCCTGGAAGTTCCACAGAACTCTTTCTGAAAGGAGAAACCTGGTTCTACTTTTTAGATGCTACCTGTCCAGCTCTGAATTCTGACTACCTATAATGTCAAGTGTCAGGTGCATTTTCTATTGCTGTAATAGAAATACCTGAGATTGGGTGATTCAGAAAGAGTTTTATTTAGCTCATGGTTCTGGAGGTGGGAAGTTCAAAGTTGGGCAGCTCCATCTGATGAGGGCCTCACAATGTATTGTCAAAATGTGACAGAAATAGAGCAGACGGGCAACAGGCACATGCAGGAGAAACAAAACATGAGGGTTAGCCTTGCTTTATAGCAACCTGCTTTGGTGGTAACTAATCCTGTTCACACTGGTGAGAACTAATTGCTTCAAGATGGCATTAACCGGCTCAAGATAGCTCTGCTTTGAGATGCCTCCCATGAAGACTCACTTCCCACTGCTATCCTGCTGAGGAACAAGCATCAATATAAGTTTTCATGGGGACAGACTATATTGAGACCATAACAGGTGGCTTTGGTACAGACTTGATGATCATTTAAACCAGGTAATGACCTTGAACAGGTATGTCCTTTTAGAGTGAATGATATATTTACATTGGTTTGTTAAATCTAATGAATGCTTAGAGTCATTGAGAGAGTTTGAAGTTTAATGAGCCCCTTTTCCTTTCTTGGCTATGAACAGCTAGGATTTGCAGAAAGAAAGATTTTTTTATAGATTAAGAAAAGGACCAACCAAAGGATATTGAAATTCTATCTGGGAATAAATAAAATTAATCCTTTGATTGATGCTTGTGCCTCAAAGTATGTTTCATAATGCAGCTCTTTTTTTTTTTTTTTGAGATTTTGTATCAGGAACACCGTTTCCCATTACCCCTTTCTGTGCTCCTGAAAGAGTAACAAACATAGAACATAAGCAAAATCTTTCATTTTACAAACAGAAAAAACCCGAACCAAACCTGACTGAATTTCTGCTACTTTCCAAAAACTATAGTGGATCTGTGTACTGTGCATATTTCATTAAGTCATTTCATTTCACAACAGTTGAAGGAAGAGGAATCACCTCTGTCTTACAGAGAAGTTACATAGTTAGCAAGTGGACAACCCCGGCCTGGTGAGATTGTGAACCAGAGGTAAGGGCAGTCTGGTTTCCATAAGTATAAATTTACCTATTTACAGATTTGCATAGGGCCAGTTCTCTCCTGCAACAGAAAATCTGGAAACAATGCTTCCAGGACTGTAGGTGCTGCCCATTATATGCTGGTTTGCATCTCAGTCAGGTGCACATTTTCCAGCATTATGAAAAGCAACAGCGAGTTGTTTTGCCAGTATTCAAAGATGCATTAGGTTGTTTCATAATACTTCCCTAGGACTACGCAAGTAATGTTATTTAATGGATTTTGGATTTTTGTATCTGTTTAATCAGTGAGATCACTCCATAATTCCATTTTAAAAAAATCATCCTTCTGTGATTTTGGTATTGAGATGATGTTATCCTTGTAAGTAAGTTAGCAAAGTATTACTTCTTTTTCTGCTTTCTAGACAATTTTATTTAAGATTGGATTTTATGTTCCTTAAGGTTTGGGAGACTTCTTCCCACAAGATTTTGTCCTTGTTTACCTTCCTCTGAGCTCCAGCCTGTCTGACCATATTCCAGTTCCTTAAAACTCCCAAGTTCTTTTTCCTGAGTATCTTTGCATGGATTATTTCCTTGATTCCCACTCTCTTTATCGCTAGGCAACCTCTTCCTAAATCTTACCCTCTCAGAGGTTCTGCTCTGATCGTGTTGTCTCGGCTAAATTTCCCATCTTACTTGTGATTCTCTTAGTATCATGAATATTTTCTTGATAATTGCTGTGTTTGGAATGTGTCCCTGAAATGTCCATGTGTTGAAGACTTGGTCCCTAGTTTATGGCACTATTTGGGGATGGAAGAACCTTTTAGAGATGGGGCCAAGTGGGTGGTCCTGAAGTCTTTGGTAGGGTGCCCTCAAAGAGGGCTGTTAGGCCCCATCTCTTTGTCTTTCATTTACCAGCCATGAGGTGAGTGGTTTTTCTCTGCTGTGTGCTCCTATGATAATGTACCTCCTCACCACAGGCCCAAAAACAATAGGACAAGTGGACCATGGGATGAAACTTCTGGAACTGTGAGCCCAAATAAACCTTTTTACTTTGTGCATTTATTTTCTCAGGTGTTTACCATAATAATGAAAACTAACAAAACAATGATTGCCACTATTTATAACTGGTACAGTGATTTGTTGGTTGATTTTTTTTTATCAATTTAACAGTAAGTGTTGTATTTCTATCATTCAGCCAGTGCCTAATTCAGTCCTTAGCACTTGGAAAGAACTTAATAAATGCTCATTAAACATGCATAATGGAACATAATCATGTAGTAGCATTCATTTTAATGGTAGTTAAAGTTGGAAAGGTCATATGACTTAGTGTTCCCAAGTTTCCTTTAGGTGAAGAATTTACTTTTCTTTAAAAATGATTCTTTTATCTTTCTTGCTGTGCACGTGGTTAAGTTTAAGTGTGCATTAACCAAGTTGTCATAAATTATTTTCAAAATAAACTCAAGGGAATTTGGGGAATAGTAATGAAGATGACATCTTGCCTGCCCTTTGACTTTTTGGGTACTCTTTAGATTATTTTGTCAGAAAACTGATGAATATTTCTAGAGACTCCTGTTTATTAATAATATCATTTGTCTTGAAGTCTATTTTATCAAATATTAATATGATCACTTTAGACTTGTTTGTTCACTATTTCCAGGATACATTTCTCCTTATCCATTTATTTTTAACCTATACACATCCTTATTTTTAAACTGTGTCTCTGTGTCATACCCAGATGTTTAGACATTGATGATCTCTGGAAGCTGTTTTCTCTTTCTCTGACAGTCTAACCTGTCTTCCTGATGGGCAATATAGAGTTTGACCTCTGCTTGCTGGGAGTCTGTGGGTTTCCCATTTGCAACAGTGATGCTGTGGTTATTGCTGCCTAGTGAGTAAATGATGTCTCATCTTTTCATCTATGAATGCATATGAATTTGTATATTAATGTGTACTTTGCTGATGGTAATTAATGTTTAACTATTTTGCAATAAATTTCATATTTAAAAAATAAATTATGTCTCTTACAGACAATATACACCTGGGTCTTCCTCTTTTATCCATGCTCACAATTTCCATATTTTATTTAGAATGTTTAGTCCTCTTAAGTTGAATGTTTGTATTAACTTGATTACATTTAGGTATATATTTTGTTCTTTATTATTTGTCCCACATGTTCTTTTTCTACACTGTTCCTTTCCTGGCTTTTTTAGGATTAACTGAGTAGTTTTTAAAGTATCATTTTAATGAACTATTAGCCTTATTTGCACCTTTAAAGTGATTGCTTAAACATGGTAGTGCCATGCCTGTAATGCCAGCCCTTTGACAGACTGAGGCAGCAGAATCTAAAGTTCCAGCCCATCCTACAACTTAGTGAGACCCTGTCTCAATAAAAATAAAAATGATTGGGCTGTAGCTCATGTAAAAGTCCGTAATTAAATCCTTAGTACTTAAAAAAAGATAGCTTAATATTGTGACATATATCCCCAACTTTTTAGAATCAATATTAATATTGCATTACTTTATGTAAAAAGAACATCATACATGATCATGTAGTACCGCTAACCGCCTTCCCTTACATCATTTATGCTTTGTCATATGTGTCATGTGTTCATATATTATGAAACCCCCACTATGATGTTACAATATTTGTTCTAATCTCATTTTATTTAAAGTTTTCAATTTTAGGCACTAGCCTAACTAAAATTCCTGGGACAAGATTGAAAACCAAGGCCTTGTTTATGGCTCCAGTAGACT
Organism: Dasyprocta punctata; assembly: GCA_004363535.1. Classification (NCBI taxonomy): domain Eukaryota; kingdom Metazoa; phylum Chordata; class Mammalia; order Rodentia; family Dasyproctidae; genus Dasyprocta; species Dasyprocta punctata. The sequence continues at coordinate 5,161 of RJWM01000442.1, forward strand.
CCTTGTATCTGAAACTTTCCACTTTACAGGAATATCCAGTTGCAGGCTTTCACTAGGTTTGCAGGCTTTCAATTAGGTTTATTCATCCTCTTTTTTTGATTTAAATTTCAGTAAGCATATGAGTCTTTCTCTTCTCAGACAAACAAATTCTCTGTATTTCTTCATGCAAAGTCAAATATTTATGATATGCACTTTATTATAACACTCTGGTATCAAGCTGTACATAAAATTAATCTTTTTGTTTTTTATGTGTCTCTCTGACACAATATACTATGCCTTTGCCACTTTTAGTACTGTGTTTCCTAGGAGTAAATTGTCTTCTCATGTGTGGTAGTTTTCATATCTGAATCTGTCATTTTAGAACATTTGCCTCCTTTTTGTCTTCGGATTTATGATGCTCATGATGGTAGCTTTTGAGGAATTTTTATTCTTTGCCTCTGATTTTTTGCTGAGACGTTTTACTGACTCTTTGAGGAAAGCTAATGAACAGAAGCATAATACTAATGGTACTAAGTAGCTATGTGGCCCTAGGTCAGTCACTCAATTTCTGTGAATTCCAGTTTCTGTGAAATTGTCTAAGACTCTGTGTTCATTATTTTCCCAGTTTCTGGGACAAAATACCTGACACAACTTGGGGGGAGGGTAGGAAGCTTAATTTGGCTCATGGTACTGGAGATTTCAGTCTATGGTCAACTGGCTCCGACACAGGAACATCATGGCAGGAAGACACGATGGAGCAAAGCTACTCACCTCGTGGTGGTTGGGAAGCAGAGTGCAAGGGAAGGGCACCAATGAGAGATACACCCTCTAATGTCATGCCCACAGTAATCCACCTCCTCCAAATGGCCCTGCCTCCTATTAACATATTCACTTATGATAAGCATCAGGGAATGATAACACCCCCATGAATTAGTCACCTCTCGGGGCAGGAATCTTAATACATTCAAGCTGACAATTGAGAATAAGTGGCACATACTCCTTGTAGTTGTAACATTCTGTGTCTTTATGATTTGATTTGTACTGTAGTGGCACACAAATGCTCCACAACAGAGACTTGGGTTGCAATTGGTAGAGTGCACATGTAAGTACACATACACATGCACACACTTGCACTCCTTTTTGGTTGTCCTCAGACAACTCTGGTTTGATTACTTCTGCTTTTAGAAACTGTTCCCATATAGCTCCTGAGTTCTCACCCACATCTGTCTGTGTGTTTCTTATTCTTCACACACTTCAGGGTTTGTGTTCTTGAGTCTGTCTTGCACTTGCTTCAGCTAATGGTCACCATCCTAGTTCTGCTCCTGGCCTTGTACCCACCTCTGCTTGCTGTGATCTCAGAGAGCTTTCTTTCTTAATCCATTTACTGGATCCTCTTTTCCCAGATGGTCTCACCTGGAATTGTGTACTTGTATTCTGCCATCTCCTTAGCCATTTTTGTTGTATGAATGAACAGGGCCACATTCTTGGTTGTGAGATTCCTGAGGAAAGGCCCTTGCAATACTCAAAAAAGTTATGAAGTTACTATAGTAAAGAAGGGAGATGGGACAGGTCAAGATGAAATTATAAATTAGGTTGTTTATTTTTAGTATTCTTATATATCCTTTTCAGGTACTTTTTCATTTTTTGGAGTTCCACACCCCTGGTATCTAGTGTTCGTTTTACTCCTTGCCTTCTTAGGAGACACCATCAGCTCTTTCACTTAGTTCTCTGGACTGTTAAGTCCAACACTTCCTTCCAGTCAGACTTACTTTTTCTGTGTTCACTGCTTAAGAGTCATATTCTCTGCTAGCCAATCAAGAAACATCTATGTCAAAGGCTGATAATGGTTTGAAGAATTTCTTTTCCTATATAATATGACAGAAGAAAAAAAAAGCAATTGAAAGATGTAGGCTTGAAATCAAGCTTTTCTGCTTTCTATTTATGTGAAACTGAGCAAGTAACTTATCTTTTCTTGAATCTCGGTTTTCTTTCCCTTAAAATGAGAGAGAATATATTTTCATGGGATTGTTATATGGGTTTATGGATATTTGTAAGTAAAAGCTCTTTGTAAGTACTGTGCAGTAAAATATTTTTCCTTGGGATTTAGAAATACTTTCCAGCTTCATCATTGGGAAAGAGGTCAAGTCACTTGGAAAAAGATAGAATGGTCACTATGTTGAAGTTGCTCCTTTTGAATTTTTTTCATTGAGTAATGAGAGGGAAGGATGACAAAATAGGGAAGTTGAGTAAGATTTGATGAGTGGAAAACACAGTTTTGGATGAAGATATCTTCCGTTATCTATCAACCACCCAGTTGAGTAATAATGGGTACTACTTATTGTATGTCTATTATATGCCACGTGTTTTACATACACTGCCTCTATTTTTTTCAAATCCATTTTATTCCAGGATAAATAGAAAGAAAGAAAGAAAGAAAGAAAGAAAGAAAGAAAGAAAGAAAGAAAGGAGAGGAAGAAGAAGAAACTACAACAAAATTTAAAATCACATCAATCAGAGGGCAACAATGGTACATATATTGTGCATTGTCATCCCTAAATCATTCACCTAGAGCACAAGACATCTGCATTCAATTGTCCAAACAATACCAGCACAAATCTTTCTCTTCAGCAAATTTAGAGAAATCAGTAGTATAACTATATATATATATATATATATATATTCATACACATATACATATGGTTTTTCTTTCAGCTTGTCACATTAATGAAACAATATGATGTTTACATGTTCATGTCTCATTTATTTCACTAATGGTTATGATCTCAAATTGCATCCATTTACCTATAAAAGTGTCCAGTTTATCCTTTTTTATGGCTGAGTAGTACTCCATCGTGTAAAAAATACCAAATCTTTATCCATTCCTCAGTCGATGGGCATTTAGGTTGTCTCCAAGATCTGGCTATTATAAATATGGGTGAACTTGTATCACTGTGGTATGATGTTTTTAATTCTTTTGGGAAGATACCCAGAAGGGGAATAGCTGGGTTGAACGGGACCTCCAATCTTAGTTTTCTGAGGAATCTCCACACTGATTTCCACAGTGGTTGCACCAGTCTGCACTCCTACAAACAGTGGAGAAGTTTTCCTTTTTCCCCACAGCCCTTCCAGAATTTGTTATTGCTTGATTTCTTGATAATATCTGTTCTTTCCAGAGTAAGGTGGAATCTCAGTGTTGTTTTAATTTTCATCTCTCTAATAACCAGTGATGACGAATTTTTTTCTCATATTTATTTGCTGTTTACATTTCTTCACCTGAGAAGTGTGTATTCATCTCATGCCCATTTTTGGATTGGGTCTTTAAATCTGGGAGGACTGATTTTTTTGAGTTCTTTATATGTTCTTGATAGTAATTCTTTGTCTGAGGAACAGCTGGCAAACATTTTCTCCCACGTTGTGGGTTCTCTTCACTCTGCCGGTGGTTTCTCTTGCTGTGCAAAAGCTTTTCAGTAGGGTGAGATCCCAGTTGTTGATTGTTTGTGATAGTTCCTGTATAATCTGGGTTTTGTTCATAAAGTCTTTGCTTACACCAATGTCTTCAAAAGTCTTATCTACTCTATCTTCCAGCAGATTTAATGTTTCAGTTTTAATATTAAGATCTTTGATCCATTCTGATTTTAGCTTAGCACATGGTGAAAGATATGGGTCCAGTTTTAATCTTCAGCATGTGCAGAGCCAGTTTTTCCAGGACCATTTATTAAAGTGGCTATCTTTCTTCCAGTGAATGTGTTTGGCACCTTTGTCAAAGATAAGGTAGTGACTCTATTTTTCAAGTAAATTTAATAACTATAGAGTAGGAAATAGCCCTTCACAGAGGAGTAATTTTTACAAAGTTCCATTGCTAGGGATGGATGAGCTAGGACCCAAACTCAACTTTGACTGATTCTGTGTATGCTCTTCTAACTGAACTGCAATCATCCTACTGCATTGAGAAAACCTACCAATCCAGCTCAGGAGCCACACATCAGCCAAAGCACCCGGATCTCCTTTAAAATATATTCAGAAAACAAACAGCAGGCAAGTTCCAAAAAAATTGAAGTTAACTGGCCAGAAGGCCTTTGGGCTAGGCTTGTTAGAACTGTGCTATGGGCTGAACAGTCACCCCAGATCTGGGTCCTCTATGGAGAGAGAATGTGCTTTGACAAGTCTGAGCCCATTCAGTGGTTGGTACCCTAAATTACAAAGTGCAGAACACCAAAGGAGCAGCCATACCATGACACTGTATAATTATTTTATATTAACTGCTAGTTAAGGCCACCTTTGTGTCTCAAATGTAAGAATGCTTTGTAGCTAATCAGAAATGAAAGGGATGCTTTTCGTGGCAAATGTCTCAGCCTAGTAGTCTGGTCCAGAAGTTGCCAACATGGCCAACTCTTCCTCCACTCATAGTGAATTTGAATGGAGTCCTCATTAGTCATGGGGAAGGACTTCCAGCCCCCTTCCTTGTCCCCTGCACATTGCCAGTGCCATGTCATCATTGGCACTGAGTCAATATTTGAAGATGACCACAATGGTAGCCCTGGGAGCAGAGGGTGAGAAGTAAGTATCTACTAGCAAGGGAGATTTACTTGATTGTTTAAAACTCTGATTACACCTAAAGAGACTAACTCATAGCCAAAATTCCACTAAATGGAAAAATATTTGGTTTGGGGACAAAGCCACCTTTGAACTTTCTCAGTATTCTCTTAGATTTCCCTGAGATAGGGAACCAGAATTAGAGGCTGTCAGGAAAAGGAAAGGATGGAGTTCCAAACCAAATTGTCCAAAGCAGAGTTCAAGTTCCTTGGAGAATTTGCATCCATTTACTGATCTGACTGTCAGCTCCAAGCTGATGCAAATGGCACACACAGATTTTTACTAGGAGGGACGGACGGGGGAAGAGAGGAGTTTTGTGAACTTCTAGTCCTGAGGGAGACTCCTCCTTTGGAAAGGATATTTTGAATTTTGAGGTTGTGTTGAAAGGTGACTTGCCCTATTTTGGTCAAGGTTTCAACAAATGGCAGAGATGTCTTAAAGAGGTGAAGTGGAACTATGGGTATAAGATATCTCAGCAATTGTCACTGGGTGGTTTTCCCGTTCCTAATTCTACAGAATCAGAATGACGGACATTTATTGCTGGAATGCCAAAATGGCTGTGGGTTGAGAGGAGGGTTGAACAGGCAGGAAAACAGGAAGCTGCCTATCACATTTGTGCTAGAATCATCAGACATTTTCTTCATTGATTCATTTACACAGTGCCCTGAAGAAAATTAACCCACAAGAAAATGGGGCTCAAACCTAAGGTGCATCCCTGAGACAGTGGGTAGATGGGACTAAAACCCAGAGTGGCCTCTGGTTCTCCTAGTGTTTTGTCTCAGCAGGGCAAGTCCTTTAGGAGATCCTCAACTCGCTCATGGATACCTCTGCTTTTCCTAGCAAAAGCACAGGAGGTGAGCCCAGAGATGATGATCAGGAGAGTTTCACAGTCTGATCTCCTAGTTCCCCAATGGCCAGACCTCCAGGGCTTTCTGATGTTGCACCCACATGCCTGAAGCTCTTAGTAAAAGTTATATTCTAATTTCCTAATAGGAGATAGGAGAGCTGAGCCAGGACTTCTTTAAAAAGATAAATAGACCCAGTAAGGCGGAGGCTCCACCAGCACACTCCGGAAGTGCACCCTCACTAGCTCTCACAGGATTCAGCTCTACCCAGTCCCGCGACTCAGTGCAACCCACCAGGGGAAAGCCTGACCAGCCTCGCAGGACATAGAGGTACTGAGCCCAGCCCAGTTCAGGACCCCAGAGCTGCTCATCAGGGACTGGCCAGCGTAGCTGTAGGGCCTTGGAGAGCTTGGGCTCTGCCCACCGGAGCACAGCGGGCATGCAAGCTCCATTGTTCAGTGGAGCAGCCAGCATGGTGGGTCCTAGAGGTTGCAGGCTTGCCCAGCCAGGAGCAAGGGCCTGGCACTGTAGACCTGGGTCTCACCCAGGCTTGCCTGGCACTCCAGAGCCTCTGAACTCCTTGAAGCCAGACTCAGGGGTACGCTCCACCTAGCTGCCTGGGTCCGGGAGGTCTTGGCCCCACCCAGTAAGGCAGACGCTCCACCAGCACACTTCGGGAGTGTGCCCTCACTAGCTACACAGAGGATCCAGCTCTACCCAGTTCAATGACTCAGCACAACCGACCAGGGGAATGCCCGGTCAGCCTCCCAGGACACAGAGCCACACAGGTCCCAGAAGAAAATGACAAAATGAAAGACCAAGAGGCAGTCTCAATCCCCCAGTCCACTGAGAACAAACCCAAGAGACACTGAAAGGGAAGACAGTGGGAGTCACACAACTGAACTTTCTGAAATGATAGCAAATGCAGTAAAGAAACAGCTTGATGAACCTATAGAGAAACTCAAATCAGAAATAATGTCTGAACTAAAAAATGAAATGACAATCACTATTAAAGAAAAGTTGTGTGCATCTAAAGAAGAGCAAGATAAAAAAATAGAAGAACTTAAGAAAATGATGGAAACTTTGAATGAACAATATAAGACACAAACAGAATGCATGAAACAGATGCAAAGGTAAATGCAAGAAATGAAAAATTCCATGGAAAGTTTGAAAAACCGCTTGCATGAAGCTGAAGATAGAATCTCAGATCTTGAAGACAACATGGGAGCTTACGGTCATGTAAGAAAAGATCTCTTAAAAGTAGTAAGGAACCAAGAAACAACAATTCAACAGCTGCAAGATGATGCCAAGAGAAATAACATAAGATTAATAGGCATCAATGAAAAAGCAGGGGTCAATACTAATGACCTGCGAAGACTATTCACAGAAATAATAGCAGAAAACTTTCCAAACATGGGAAGAGAATCTGAAAGATAGGTAATAGAGACATACAAAACCCAAATTAACCATAATCAAAATAATCCTTCACCCAGACATATAACAATTAGGCTATCAGAAATATAGCACAAGAACAAAATACTAAAAGCTGTCAGAGAAAAGAAACAGATCACCTATGAAGGAAAGCCCATCAGAATCATGGCAGACTTCTCAACACAAACCTTTAAGTTAAGAAAAACTTGGAGTGAAGTATTTCAAATCCTGAAAGAAAACAACTTTCAACCCAGATTGATGTACCCTGCAAAACTATCCTTAAAAATTGATGGAGAAATAAGATACTTCCATGACAAAGAACAATGGAAGAAATTTACGGACACCAAACCAACACTACAAAGAGTACTGAAAGACACTCTAGAAAGAGAAAAAGATAGCTACAATCTTAAGAACAACAACAAAAGGTAACCACTAAGCAGGGCAAATAATTAAAACAGAAAATGTAGAAAACCAACAACAGAAAGATATCATGACAGGGATGAGCCAGTACATACCAGTTATATCAATCAACATTAATGGTCTCAACTCACCAATAAAAAGAAACAGACTAGCAGAGTGGGTTAAGAAACAAAACCCAACACTATGTTGTGTACAAGAAACACATTTCACTCAAAAGGAAATTCACAGACTAAAAATCAAAGGCTGGAAAACAATACTCCATGCAACAGGAATCCAGAAAAAAGCAGGGATAGCTATTATGTCTGCAGACAATACAAACTTCAAACCGAAAATGATCAAAAGAGATAAAGATGGTCACCACATACTTGTTAGGGGAAAACTTCAAGAGGAAGAGATTACAATCATAAATATATATGCACTGAATATGGGAGCACCCAACTATGTAAGACAATTCTTAATAGACATGAAAAACCAAATAAACAATAATACAGTTAACACAGGGCACCTTAACACCCCACTGCCACAGAGAGACAGATCAACCAAACAAAAAATCAGCAAAGAAATAACAGAACTGAATCAAACTTGTGAACAAATGGATCTAGTAGATGTGTACTGAGTATTCTACCCATCAACATCAGAATACACATTCTTCTCAGCTGCACATGGGTCATTCTCTAAAATAGATCATATACTGGTCCACAAAACATGCTTAAGTAAATGCAAAGGAACTGAAGTAATTCCATGCATATTATCTGACCATAGCACAGTAAAATTAGAAATGAATGACAAAAAAACCTACAATAACCACATAAACCCATGGAAATTAAATAATACTCTCCTAAATAACCAATCGGTCACAGAAGAAGTTAAAGAAGAAATTAAACAATATCTACAATTGAGTGAAAATGCAAATACAAATTACCAGAACCTGTGGGACACAATGAAAGCAGTCCTCAGAAGGAAATTTATAGCACTAAACTCCCACATCAGAAAAATGGAAAGAACACACCTAAACAACCTAAAGCTGCACCTCAAACTTCTAGAAAAAGAAGAGCAAGTCAAGTCCAAAGCCCAAAGAAGGGAGGAAATTAATAAGATTAGAGCAGAAATTAATGCAATTGAAACTAAGAAAACAATGCAAAGAATTAATGAATCGAAGAGTTGGTTCTTTGAAAGAGTAAATAAAATTGATAAACCCCTAGCCAACCTTATCAAGAAGAGGAAAGAAAAAACTCAGATTCGTGCAATAAGAAATGAAAAGGGAGAAATCACTACAGACCCTGTGGAAATACAGAAGATCATCAATACCTACTTTGAAAACCTTTACTCACATAGATTCGATAACACAGAAGAAATGGACAGATTCCTAGAAACCTATGAACTACCAAAGCTGAATCAAGAAGATGGAAAGCTGCTGAATAACACAATTTCAGCTAATGAAATTGAAAATGTAATTAGGATCCTAGCAACAAAGAAAAGCCCGGGCCCTGATGGATTCACCACTGAATTCTACAAGAAATTTAGGGAAGACTTAATGCCAACACCCCTCAAACTCTTCAATGAAATTGAAAGGGAAGTAAGTCTCCCCAACTCATTCCTGGAAATAAGAATTACCCTAATACCAAAACCAGAGAAAGACCCAACCAAAAAAGAAAATTACAGGCCAATCTCCCTAATGAACATAGATGCAAAAATTCTCAATAAAATACAGCAAATAGAATACAACAAGTTATCAGAAAGATTATACACCATGATCAAGTGGGATTCATCCCAGGAATGCAGGGATGGTTCAACATACGCAAATCAATAAATATAATACACCATATCAACAGGGCCAAGGACAAGAACCACATGATCATCTCAATAGATGCAGAAAAAGCTTTCGACAAAATCCAACACCCATTCATGATCAAAACCCTACAGAAAACTGGAATAGATGGTCTCTGCCTCAACCTGATAAGAGCCATATACCATAAACCAACAGCCAACATCTTACTAAATGGACAAAACTGAAAACTTTCAACCTAAAATCAGAAACAAGACAAGGATGTTCATTATCACCACTCCTATTCAATATAGTTCTGGAAATACTAGCCACAGCAATTCGACAAGAGAAAGAAATAAAGGGCATGAGGATAGGAAAGGAAGAAGTGAAATTATCATTATTTGCAGATGATATGATACTCTACCTAGAAGACCCCCAAAAATCCATTAGAAGACTTCTAGAATAACCAAATTCAGTAAAGTTGCTACATACAAGGTCAACACTCAAAAATCAATAGCATTCCTGTACACAGACAACAAAGTCACTGACAGAGAAATAAGGGAAATCACACCCTTCAAAATAGCATTCCAAAAAATGAAATACTTAGGAATCAATCTAACAAAGGAAGTAAAAGATCTATACAGTGAAAATTACATTACTCTAAAGAAGAAAATCAAAGAAGATTTCAGAAAATGGAAAGATATTCCCTGTTCATGGATAGAAAGAACAAACATCGTGAAAATGGCCATTCTCCCAAAATTATTATACAGATTTAATGCAATCCCAATCAAATTACCAGTTGCCTACCTCACAGAGTTAGAGAAAAAATTCCTGAAATTCATTTGGAACCAGAAAAGAGCTAGAATAGCAAAGGCAATTCTGGGCAACAAAGGTAAGGTAGGAGGCATCATAATCCCCGACTTGAAACTATACTACAAAGCTACTGTGATCAAATCAAAACAGACCTGAAGATCAATGGAATAGATTAAAAGATACAGCCACAACTACAAATACACTTAGCCGCCTCATCTTTGACAAAGGGGTCAAACATGTATCAAATCGTGCTGGAAAAACTGGCTTTCTATATGCTGTGAACTAAAACTAGATTCATGTCTATCACCATGCACTAAAATAAAGTCAAAATGCATCAAAAATCTGAACATTAAAACAGAGACACTAAACTTACTAGAAGACAATGTAGGTAAAAATCTTGATGACATAAGAGTAGTCAGAAAGTCCATGAACAAAATCAAATTGCACGGGAAACATTTTCCAGAATCAACAACTGGGATCTCGTCTTACTAAAAGGTTTTGCATGTCAAAGGAAATCTCCAACAGAGTGAAAAGAAAACCCATGTACTGGGAAAATGTCTTAGCCCATTGTCCATCAGACAAAGGACTTCTACCTAAAACATATAAAGAATTCAAAGAAATCAGGCCCCTAAAATTCAAGGACCCAATCCAAAAATGGGCATCTGAGATGAATACACACTTCTCAGAGAAAGAAATACAAATGGCAAATAAATATATGAAAAAATGTTCAACATCAGTGGTCATTCAGGAAATGCAAATTAAAACAACACTGAGATTCCATCTCACTCCAGAAAGAATGGCCAAGATTAAAAAATCAGCCAACAACAAATGCTGGAGGGGCTGTGGGGAAAAAGGAACTCTTCTCCACTGTTGGTGGGAATGTAGACTGGTGCAACCACTGTGAGAGTTAGTGCGGAGATTCCTCAAGAAGCTAGGTTTAGAGATCCCATTCAACCCAGCTATCCCACTTCTGGGCATTTTCCCAGAAGAACTGAAAACATCATACCACAGTGATATCTGTGCATCCATGTTTATAGCAACCCGATTTGTAATAGCCAGATCTTGGAAACAACCCAAGTGCCCATCAATCAAAGACTGGATAAAAATGATGTGGTATTTTTATACAATGGAGTACTACTCAGCCATTGAGAAAGATTGCATTGAGACTTTTATAAGTAAATGGACATGACTTGAGACCATGCTCATAAGTGAAGTAAATCAAACCCACATGTGTAAATACCACACTGTCTCCCTAGTGTAAGAAACTGAAAAAGTATATATGATCCAAAAATCTATAGTAAATACTATGTAAGGGTAAAAAACAGCTTGAAGAGCAAAAGTAATTGGGAAGGGAAAAGGGGGAGAGAGGGAAGGGAAAAGGGAAAGACATAAATCTGTGTATATGTATACGTGAGATAACTGAAATGAACATACTGCTGAATGAATTAGTTATTGAGAAAGAGAATTAATACTCATATGATTAGATCAATTTTACATGTCTATATCTGTTAATGTAAACAACCATTTTGAAGATAATGAGGCGCAATATTGCAACTATTGTCAAGTTTTTATCATCCTGTTTTGTAAACCTGTAATGTTACTGTTGTGCATTTACTCTAGTCATTTGTTTGTCTCTTTTGCTTTTTGTCTTTCTTATATGTGTCTTTTTTCTCTTAAATAAAAATAAATAAATAGAAATAAAAAGATAAATAAATACATAAATAAATAATCAAACAAACCTAGTGCACTTATTTTAAATAGAACTAAACCTACACATTTTTTGTACCTATTGAACTGGAACAAAATCAGATCAAAATATTCTTGGTAAACCAGAATCAAGTCAGTATTTTCCTTGGGTCGAGTCCATTGCCATAAGTAAACACTGCTGAGTGCTCAGGTGCTTGCTGAGGCTCAGAACTTGGCCCCAGGAGGGAGGCAAGGTGAAGGAGGTGGGGGCCTGGCCTGGGTTAACCCCAGGAATAGGGGACTTATGGCAGCCCTGCCCTCTCTGTGCCTCTGACTTCTCATCTGTGAAGAGAGGGGCTTGCAGTGGTTCCATGATGTTCACACTAAAACAAAATAAACCAAAAGCAGTGAAAAGTTTCTTTTTTTTTTTTTAAGAAGGCATCTCTGGGAAATCCCAATGTGTAGAAATAATAACAGCAGAGCTGCTCAGAGTGAAGTGGCAGTTCGTGGCTCCATTGATCCAGAATAAAGTATAAAAATAACAATTGCATTTAATGTATCTTGTACTTTTCTAAACCATTTCTTTGCAATAACTCATTTAGTGCTCAGAGTCATCCTTCTAAGGGATGTACCTTTATTGTCATTATCTCAAGTTTACATTTGAGGGAGCTGAGGTCATACAGGAAGTATGAGGAGGTGTCAGGTTTGGATCCAGGTTTTGTGGCTTGGGTTGGACTCACATCACTGTTCTGCTCTGGTCAGCCAACCCAGCAGTACTGGGCACTAGTCTACGTAAGTGACACTGAATCAGAAAGGAATAATTCAGAAACTTGGTAGCAATGACTTCAGGGCTCTCTTTAGAATTCCTGGTGTAACTGGCAAAATGGAAGTTAGACACTGAAGCCCAAGACAAAATTCTCTATAATTTAATTTCTAGTACTGTCCAATCTCTGATGACAGTTTTACTCCCTACCAAGCAAGTCACAATTTGAAATCACAGGTTCCTTTCCCAGCCCCTAGGCCCGTTGTCTAAAAATGTCCTGCCAATAGTATCATAGGTGAAATTCTGAGACCAAATGATTCAGTATGTAATACTGTACAAAGAATGAGTCATCACTTTTATTACCTGATTTTAAGAGCCTTTCCTATGCTTCCCAAGAGGATGCCTGGCTCAGACATTAACGAAAGGAAGGGGACAAGGGAATGTGAACTGCAGAACAGTGAAAAGTGTTTTGCCAACATGACAGACAGAAGAAATAATTTTCAAGCATATTTTGAAAGTGGTTTCATCACCATAGTCATGAAACACATCTCTAACTTTTATGCATGAGTGACTAATATTACTCACTGTTGAATGGAAAGATAATTATCTCTCAGGATAGTTGTAGATAAAGTAAAAATGCGAAGATATATTCAGTGCACGTGATGAATTTGTTTTGAACCTAAGAGTCACATCTTTTCAAGTAGAAAACCTCTTTCTCACCACTGCAATGAAATAAATACTAATTAAATAGCTGGAGAAAAATTGCTTAAAGATTTGTTAAATAGTCTTCCCAGTTAGTGCTTTCACTCATTTGACTGTAGGCAGGCCCCTTTCAGCCACCTTCCTTCATTCTTGAGGCATCTCCTCCCTTCATCCCTCAGTTCTCTTGGGAAGGCACAACTAAAAATCTACTGATGGAGGTGACCTTAATGCTGCCACATAGCTTGAAGAATCTAGGACCTGAAATCTCAGCACCAAATAAGCTTCAGTACCCAAAGCCTCCTGGTCATGGTAGCATCACTGTGTGCAGAGCTACCTGGAGCTACCTCATGGTGGCCGAGGGTGGTCTTCAAGGGGGTTCCTTTGGGATGTCACTGGTTGAAAGGTTTCTGAGAGTTATAGTTCACTTGGGTTCCCTGGACTGCTCTAAATCACAAGCCATGGGGCTACTGATGGATGAGCAAGATGTGTACAAGGATTTTGTGCCATTGCATTTTTCCATTGTTAGTGTATTTTTCCTAGTGTTCATTTATTTGAGTCCTCTGTGCAGCTCTTGAAGACAGCCCTGTCTATCATTGATTGATGTAGATTTTTTTCTTTTTCTTTTTGCACCTTTATACCATAAACTATATGTTTGGTTCTCTAACGTGTGAGAGAGAAAAAGAGAAAAAAGCGAAAGAAAAGAGGACTATATTGTGGGCACAGGAAGGCTGCCAAAGAGGCAAACATCCTCTGCAAGTTCAATAAAAAAACCTGTGGGATTTATTTGGAATTGACAGGGGGCGGGGCTAAAGGAGTGGACGGAATGACGTATTGACAGTTGATTGGAGGAATGTTGGCGGGCTCGCAAAAAGCGGGAGATTTAACTTTTGGGTTCCTAAGAAGACCGCAGGGAGGCGCTGTCCAGCGCCAAAGGGAGGCCGCACATGGGGAAAAACCTGTCACTATACTCTCTAGAAACCTATAGTTTAATGATTTTAGTGAATTTGTAGATTTGTGCAACTATCATGAAGATACACTTTGAGAACATTTCCATTATCTGCAAAACTTTCCTTTTGCTTGTTTCCATTTAATGCGCACTGCCACCTCCCTCCTCAGGTAAATTCTGTTTTCTATCTCTGGAGATTTGCCTTTACTGAAAATGTTATACAAATGGGACTCCACTACATGTATTTTCTGTGTGTCTAGCTTCTTTTAACCTCATATAATGTTTTTTGAGGTTCATTACTATTATTTTCTTTTTTTTTTTAAAGGAAAAAAAGTAAAATTTCAAAACAAGATAACAAGAGGGTAACAATGGTTAATACATTGTGGATTGTTCTTTATATTAGTTACTCAGAGAACAAGATATCAGCATTTAATTGTTCAAACAATTTTAACACAAACATTTCTTTTAAATGAACTAAGACAAGTTAGTAGCATAACTATCTTAACTATCATATATATATATATACTTTTTTGTTTGTTTTTGTTTTCTTTTCCCTTCCTTCTTTTCTCCATTCCCCCATCCCAGTTTCTCTTTCCTTTTGAAACTTTTTCCCATTTTATAATATGTATTGTACATTTTGGTTTCTATTTACACTTTCAGCTTCTCAGGGAGACAATTCAATGTTTACACATGCAAGTCTGATTTATTTCACTTATGAGTATGGTCTCAAGTAAAATCCCTTTACCTATAAAAGCCTCGAGTTTATCTTTCTTTATGGCTGAGTAGTACTCGTTGTATAAAAATACAACTTTTTTTTTGGTCCATTCTTCAACTGATGGGCATTTGGGTTGTTTCCAATTTGCTATTACAAATTGTGCTGCTATAAACATGGGTGCACATATATCGCTGTGGGATGTTGCCTTTAATTCTTCTGGGGAGATAACCCAGAAGGAGAATAGCTGGGTCAAATGGGACTTCCAATCCTAGGTTTTTGAGGAATGTCCACCCTGATTCCAGAATGGTTGATGAGGTTCATTACTATCATTGTAAATATTAATGTTTTGTTCCCTTTTATTTGCTAAGTAGTACTCCAATGCATGGATATACTCTTATTTATGTGTTGAGTTGATGGACATATGATCATGTGGACTATTTTCAGTTCTTGGTTATTATAAATAATGCTACTGCAAACATTTGTATACAAGTCTTCTTGTGGACATTGTTTTTGTGTTTCTTGGAAAGAAACTAAGAGTGGACTTTCTGGATTGTGTGGTGAATTTTTGTTTAACTTTTTAAAATGCTGCAAAACTGTTTTCCAAAGTGACTGTGTCATTTTGTGTTTCTACTAGCAATGTATAAGGGTTCTGGTTTCTTCCTATCCTAACCAACACTTGCTGTTGACAGTCTTTTAATTGCAGCCTTTTGTGTATGGGCAGTGTTATGTCATTGTGGTTTTGCTTTGTCTTTCCTTAATGATGAATGGTGTTTCACATCTTTTTTTTTTTTTTTTTTTGCGTCACTGGGGATCAAACTCACAACTTCGCGCCTGCCAGACAGGTGCTTAAGTCATTGAGCCAAACTCCCAGCCCTAGTTTTTTGAGGCAGGGTTGTACTATGTAGCTCAGGCTGGCCTTGCACTTGCATTGTAGCCCAAGCCGGCCTCGAACTCACAATGCTCCACCTGCCTCAGTCTCCTGAGTGCTGGGATTAAAGGCATGCACCACCACATCTGGCTTTTGCACATCTTTTTTGTGTGTATATGCTTTTTATAAACTTTCCTATGCTTGCTTCAGCAGCACATATACTAAAATTATCATCTTTCCTATGCTTTCTTTTGTGAAATGTCTATTCAAATCTTTTGATCATTTTAAATTGAGTTTTCATCTTTATTATTGAATTGTAAGAGTCTTTTATATATCCAGGGCATAAGTCTTTTATCAGATGACTTACAAATATTTCCCCCAGTCTGTAACTTAATTTTTCTTTTTCTTTTCTTTTCTTTTCTTTTTTTTTTGTTAAAGAAAATCATTTTATTCAATATTAGGAAGCCCTCTGGAGACATTAAAGGCTGGGAAGAGAGGAAGCGGATGCCTTGGGGGTATTCCTGAGAGCTTAGGCATGAGGCTCCCTGTGTATATGTCTTTCAGTATGAGGAAGGCTGTGTCCTCCTTTCTTGTGCTGGTGGTTGCTGGCCATGACTGAGGTCAGGAGTCCATCTGGTAGACTGAGCCTTTACTAGCCTCCTCTGCGATAGACTCTTTTCAAAATTCATTGTTTCAAGGTAGCAGCATGGCTCAACCAGCAATGTATTGTGGGGTCTTGTCACCATGGTCCAAGGAACCCACTTTGGGTCTGGGGCAACCTTGGTGCTGGTTGTATTCTTTCACAGATTGAGGTCTTTTGAGGACCTGAGTGGATGCTCACTTCTTGGTGTCAGCTTTTGCTACCACTATGATGGGAGGATCTCTGTAGACCCACCTGGATCCTGGCTTCTCTGCTCTGGCTTTTGCTGAGGTGGTGATGGAAGCATCCCCGTAGGCCTGGTAGCCACTAACTAGGCAGTAGGTCTCTGCATACCAGCCTACCTGGGTTCTCTACATCCTTGGTAGAGGACACGGGAGTGTAGGAAGAGCTGTGGGCACTGTTGCTAGAAAAAAACCCAGAACTGATCAACCACTTGTGCTATAGGACCTTCCATTCTCATGTGACTTCCTGGCTTCATTTCCTTAGTGGTGTCCCTGGAGGAGCAAATTTAAATTTTGATGAAGTCCAGTTTTTCTTTTTATGGAATATATCTTTGGCATCTAAAGGAATCTGTGCTGAATTAGGACTCACGGTCACAGAATTTCTCTAACTTTACTCTTTATTAAAAGCTTTTATTAAAATATATCATATGCCAAGCACTATGCAAGGGACTAGTAGAAAAAAAGTGCTTAAAACACTGTATCCTCAGGATGTTCTAGAAGATGTCAGAGGTGCACACAGGGAGGCATTTCATTGCTTTTACAGAAATACTCCTGATTGGGGCAAACAGGAGGAAGTGCTTGGCTCTTCCAGAGGTGGCAGAATAAGCAACAGTCTGTCCAGGGATGGTCTGATAAGGGTTCTCATGACCAAAATCCTCCTCAGAGGATTCTATGATGGCATGGCTAAGAGTTTAGAGAGTATTATTCTATTGCCTGGGAAGAAATTAGGCAGAATTCCCCTACCGGTTTTTACTAACAGAGCTTTCTCTCTTTAGTCAAGTGGGGCCTGAGGACCTTATAAAAAATGAGAAGAATGAATTTTCAAATGCTGACAGTGTAGGTGTTGACCCAAGATTGTCTGTTTCAAACATCCATATTATGGACACTTTGTGTGGAAGATCTGCTCATCTGTCCTCATGCCTTTTGGAATATCAAGGAAAGCATTGTCAGCTGTCTATGTGTGCACAGTGGTCAAGATTGGTCTTTCTGGAGGCTGAGGCCGAGTGATGCTGGAGTTCTTATTCCTAACATAAGACTGGTGAATAAGAGGTGTGTGCTGCAGTGGCCATGTTAAAGTTTGTTTCACAAGTGGCTTAGCAAAGAGATGTTTCATCACGGTGTTTACTTTTGTTGCTATCCATAGAAAAGAACAAACAAGCTTCTTGCAGAGCAGGATTGGCCCCAAGGACTACTCCAAGGAGTAATCGGCAAGGAGGTAAAGGACAAAGCTCAGAATACACCAGGGTCAGAATCTCAGAGTTTGAAGAGATCTCACTGGGCTCTTGCTACTCAAAATGGTGGTCTGAGGACCACACCACTGGCATCAAGCCACGTACCCAGAGAGTAGGGTAGGAGAGCAGATTTTCTGTGCATCCTTCTCAAGATCTTATTAGGGAAGAAGAAAAACTTACTTTTTTTCTGAGATGCCCATGTGATTCACAAGCACTTGCAGGTAGTTCTGGAGTCCTCTATGAATACCCTGGCTTATTGGTCATCTGGATTCTGCTTAATAGTTCAAGGGACAGTTAGTCAAGGTCAGTCAGCAGATGTGAATGATCTTTTTATTTTTCTTTTTAGATCAGGTTGGTTAGGCAGATAAGTGGGCATAAGTGGATAAATTGCTGTACTCCAATTTACAAGGGCAGGTCAGCTGTTTGAGTCGGCCTTTAAAACAGCTCATCTTTATAGTAAACTAACTGCTTAAAAGGTTTGTAGGAAATCAGATGATGACTTCAGTCTGATTCTGTGTTCACTTAGCCTCATTCTACAGGCTATGTCCTTTTAGGAAAATTCAGCCTTGTTGTCTGAGTATGGTTAATGCAAATAGTCATCAATTATTCTGAGTACTTATTGTTTAATATGTCACTCACCTGCTCTTTTGCATACATGATGATCAAATTGATGTTCGTAGTGGCTTTCAAACTTCAGCATGGGTCACAATCACTGGGAGACTTTTCTATATAAACAGATTTCCAGGCCCACCACTACTTTTTTATTAAGTTTATGGGCTTATGCCAGCTGACAATTTGCAGTTTTAGCAATTCTCATGTAATTCTAATAGTGGGTCATTAGAAATGGTAGCTTCAAATGTATTTTTAGCACCGCTGAACTATTGATATTGTGCTCTGATAATATAGAATATAAGGTCAAATTTTAGAAATCCAATAAGAGTATCTAGAAGAATTTACATACAAAAATAATCTAAGAAACCATTGATTTATTTCCTTCCCTCCTACCCTTCATTTGTTTTCTTCGTTCTTTCAGTGTTGGGGGTGGTACCCACGGCTTTGCACATGCTAGGCAAGCGCTCTACCACTGAGCCAGGGCCCTGTCTCCACAAACCACTGATTTCAAACTCCTGTATTTCAAACTTAAATGGGAATTGCTAAAAAGCAATGTGATTTGCTTTCGTTTTCCATTCTACAGTACTTAAGTCTACCTACCTCTGATGGAAAATAAATAGTTCTCACTGACTGCATGTTTGACAGTAAAATCTTAAGTGCCCACTATTTGGTAGTTGGTTCCATTGGCCAGCATGCTGAGACACTGCCTGTGGACTGGCTCTGAACTGTGCGATGACCTTCCAGGCAGGTACAGTTCTGGGTTTGTTCATGGCTGTAGCCTTAGTTATGCCATTTCCTTGTAGGCTCAGAGTCTGTAAAGGAGAATTGTGTTCTGTGAAAACCTGAGGTCCTAGCATCACTTAAGTCCTTTAGGGAACTGATCCATCTTCGCTGCAACACAGACCCCTAGGCTCAGATTTGGAGAACTTTTAGCAAAAATGTCCACCTGTGGCTGCTGCTCAGCTTTGGATAATGTACTTTGAATTTCCTAGTGATACTTGTCTGAAGACTGGCTGCAGACTGCTAGGTAATGAGATTTCTTGCCAGTGGAGACCCATGACCACACTTTAGACTGTAACAGAATGGAGACAGGATTTACCTCTTGGAGCACCTTGCCTATCCGACTGCATTTCACATCATTAAAAACAGAGGCATGGGTCTTTTTTTTTTATATAAAAAATTTATTGAGATGATGTAATTATAGGCTTTTCTTTAAAAATTATTTGCAACTCACTGGCCCTGAGAAAAGGCTTTTTTTTTTTGTTTTTTCCTTTTTTTGTTACATTCATTTGATTCAGTCCCTTATAAACCCCACACCTCATAAACAAGAGATTAGAAACTAAACAAAAAAAAAAAAAAAAAAAAAAAAAAAAAAAAAAAAAAAAAAAAAAAAAAAAAAAAAAAAAAAAAAAAAAAAAAAAAAAAAAAAAAAAAAAAAAAAAAAAAAAAAAAAAAAAAAAAAAAAAAGAAAAAAAACCAAAAAAACAAAAAACCCTAAATAACTAGATTCATTCTGGTTTGCAGGTGTGTTCAGTCACAAAAAGAAATCTTCAAGAATGTTCCCTTGGCATGTATGAAAGATTCAGGGAGTTTGCAGTTGCTTAGTGTTGATGCAGATGGAGCCAAAAGAGTATCAGGTTAGTCTTCTGTGGTCTGTAGACAGGCGGTGATGACTGGTGTCCCTTCCCTTCCCCACCCCACTGGCTTCCATCACTCTCTAGTTCATGTTTCTGCTCAGAGAGGAGCAGGTTGAGTCAATGAATAGCTCCTAATTAGCACCGAATGCTTAGGCAAAGGAAACCGCCTTCGTTCCTTGTCTTTCTCAATCTTTTATCTTCAAGTTTCCTAGGAGAGAATGGGTTAAATGGGTATGGGTGGAATGTACCCCAATCCTAATTCTACCATGCTGTCTGCTCCTAGGACAAATGATATTACCGCTGACACTCAGGTTACTTTTGCAAAAGGCAGTTAATATTTCAAAAACGTTTTTAGGATTGGATCCTAGGTGCTGAAGGTAGATCTGCTGGTTAGTCATTTTGGTAAATTCTGTTACAGTTTTCCAAATGTCAATTAAAGTGACACTCATTTGGACAAGACATTGGATCAGAGGGTTTGAAACACAGTGATGGGGAAAATTCCATCTGTCTGTTACTTGTCTTTGCCAAGAACATAGAGCATTGGTGATTCTGGTTTATGCAAGACTAAGTTGCCCTAGATCAAGATCTGAGTAGGTGACAGTGTTACCTTCAATTCAGCCCATCTAGTCAGCTATCATAACTTCCTTCTGATGGAGGAGATAGCCTGGTTAACTCAAGATACAGGGCAAGACACCAGTGATGGTGCCCATCTTTCAGCTAGCAGTGCTTGTCTGCATTTTCTTTTTCTACCTTCAGATTTTGTGAACTAAGAATTCTCATGGTGACTAGAGAGAAAAGCCAACCATTCAGATGACACGTGAGATTTTAATTTGGTGCCAGGTGAAATTTTCATCACCTTTAGCATTTAGAGTTGGACTGAGAAATGAAATGACGGGTGGATTTCACAGGTAAATATAAACTCTCAAAGGGCAGGGATTATGCCTGGTTCATTTTTGAAACCCTCCCAGAGTCTAGTAGGTGCTTCCTCCAGGTGTGACCAACTAAATCTGAAACCTTTATGTTTTGCAGTGTAATAGTACCCCTGGGGTGGGTGCTGAAGGGAGTTATTCTGTCAACGAGACAATGGAGGAGGATATTTGCAGTTAAGGGAATCACCTGAAAATCAGTATTGGTAATGTCTGAATGGGAAATAAAGACCATACTGGAATGAATATCTACTTGAAGTGCCTGAATGTGTTATCCTAAGTCTTATGTACTCTCACTGGATATCCCTGAAAATGTAGAGATTCTTGGGCCAAAGAGAATTTCCCTCCATAATGCATGTGTAAGATTCTTCGAACAGTAGGAGACTGAGTTCTTATGTTCGGGTAAATTGGCCCAGAATGTGATGTCCTAATCTCAAAGAAGAGCAATATCATGCCCTGGTCTCTAATTTCATATTCATACAAATGGCCTTAGTAAAAAAAAAATTCACCCTTTCTCTCCAGCTCTTAAACTCAGTGACTTTCACCATACACCAGTTTTTTGGCTTAATCTTTCTATTTGAGATGCAGTACCAGTTGTCTTAGAGGCTGAGAAATCTTATCACCTGAACACTCTGGAAAGACATCTGCACATGCTGGGAGGCAGCAGAACTGCATCACCATTCAAGCAGACCAAGACCAAACCCTTCACAATGAGGCCCTTGAGACACACAGAGGGTCCCTGACTTCCCACAGGGTAGATGAGGGAAGCATGTGACAGAAAGAGTGGGCTGTCCACCCCTATGTGTCCACCTGTGGTCTGGTAAGAGACAGAGACAGAGCAAGACTGAAGAGCCCCAATCAGCTCAATTCCAGTGTCTTTGAACCATAGTCCATCTACCTGCCCCACAGGCCCTTGTCAGTAAGGCCCAGGAAGGAGTCCTCTTGCCTGGGTGTCCCCAACCTCTGTGTGCCTGACTCAACTCCGAAATGGCAGGATTACAAGCCCGGGAATCTAATCACCTGCCATTTGTTAATGACAGAACACGTGTGTACCCCAGAGATCTGGAGATGCTTGTCTAATCGGGTAGGGGAAACAGGACCAGGGAGGAGGTGATTTGTAAGGCAGGCCTAATCTCGTGGATTAAAAAAGACTGTACTCCAAATATTGGATGCCTGAACCTGTCTGTATGGGAAGAATCAATATAAATGGCTAGAAAAAGGAAAGAGAATCTAAAACAGTTCTCTAAAAATATGTGTTATCATTAAAAGTACTGAAGGGTGGCGCTACCCTCCTTTTAGAAGACACTGCCATGAATGACTCCTTTCTGAAATACAGCAATGAAGGAAGGAAAATACAATGGATCTGAAGAATTTCCTGGTTGCCCAGGCTGGGCAAACACTGGTTGCATCTGGGACTGCATGCTGGGATCCTCCCTTCATAAGTTTTCAGCGGAGACCAGGAAATTTTAAAAAGGACTCAGAATTGGAAAAAAGAAATTCATTGAGGGTGTGTAACTAACCACAAGATGGCCCTTGCAATGGAACAAGAGGAGCTTTTCTTTCTCGCTATCCTCAATAACTTGTTTCAGAAAAATAAATTCCCCACTGCAGAATATTTTTTCCCAGTCTCTGGACCACCAGGCCTGTGTGGTCTTTTTGTATTTTCCACTTTGCAACACTTGCAAGCTAATCCCAAGCTCCTGGGGCCTTCCAAATAACTTGGACGGGCTCCGTCTTATCTTACGCCCTAGCTGCGTGGTTTTCACAGCCGTCTCAGAGACAGCGCGCTAGAACGGCACTTATCTTTTTGGAGTACAGCAGCATCTGTGAGGTTTCTGGCCTCCCTCACATGGGTGGCTAAGTGCCAGAATGGGGGCTGAATTCTGTGCTGCTGGCCACAAAGCACCCAGGTCACTGATTCTGTTTAGGTGTCAACAATCCCCAAGACTCTCGAGAGGCTCTCGAGAGCCCCAAGACTCTGCAGAAAGGCATGTGAAGTGTAACAGCAGGCAGGGAGGCAGGACACAGGGAGCCAGGGAAGAAAGGAGAGTGAAAGAGAAAAAGAGAGCTCTCCTGAACATGATCATTTTTAAAAGCATCTTTTTTTTTTCTTTTTTCAGCCAAGACCCAACTGCAACAGGAACAAACCTGACCCATATGGCAGGAAAAAGAGGAACCTGATCCTTTCTACAAGTATTCTCTTTCCTGACAAGCTGGGCTGGCCATACTTTGTGAGATTTGCAAAAATAGATATACAATAGATATATATTTCCATAGGAAAACAACATCCGATGTCTTCCCCTACATGAATGATGAAAAGTCAAACTGCATGTTCCTAAAAACAAAACAAAACAAAACAAAAAGAAAAACACCATGGGACTAACAACAGATTTGGAAGGGCATGGGTGAGGAATTACAGATGGAGAGACTCCAAAGGTGAAGGAAATGTGACATTCAAGTCCCAGGCTTGTGCCCTCTGCTGGAATTCCAGCTCCGCCGCTGCTGGGTGGTTTGTCTAAGGTGCTCTGGGATCCCTCTTGGTCTGCAAGAGAAGTGTTCCTGCTGTTCTGGGTCTCTTTGTGCAGCTGGCCTCAGCCTGCCTGCTCCATCACGCCTCCAGCAGTCCTGGTGGGCAGGTTCCCTTGCTGCTGGCCCACTGCAGAGGCGGCCTGTGGGTTCCCTCAGCATTCGTCTTCTTGGTATATTTGTTCATCCAGCTCCTGGGACTCAAGGTGCTCCAGACGGTCTGTTCGGCCACTCATGATTTCATCTGGGGTTTTCATAAACCTTGGGAAGAAAAATTGAGTCAAACGATTGTATTTTAAGTAAAGGAACCTTCACTCTGAATTCTAACCTATCATATACTGTATAGCTGGGAAGCTACTAAACCCACACATTTATGCTAACTTAGTGTAAATCAGCAAAAGGTAGCCTCTCCTTTGACTGCCTCAAAAGTGGCAAAATGACTACAGAAAGTCTGGGGTGACTCTGAGGGAGAGAGCACCCTTTGGAGCTATGGGGTACATTACTACAGGAATATATGAGGATACCAGGGTACAGCTCACTTATCTGTTTTTAGAGAGTTTGATTTTATAAACACCTGTGGGAGTTGAATATCCATTTCCATTCCAGACCATTGGCCCAGAGACTGGTATTCAAAACTTGAATTTAACTCAATACAATTAAGTGTTAAACGGAAAATTTTGACAACTGCGCAAGTAGTGGAGCTTTCAGAAAATCAGAAAGGAAAATGGAAAGAGACTCTTTTTGAGTTTTAAACCTGATCCACCCAAAATGCTGGCAATGCATCCCCTTCAGAGTGGCTTCTGTTCTTTGCCAGCTGTATCGCACAGCAAGCTTCATCTTGTTCAGTGGGTTCATCTAGACAGTGAACATGTTTTGACCATGATTTATGTAGTTCAAGAAGGTAGCCTGATTGCAAATGGCCTGTCCCTACTATGAATTTACTTCTTTCATAATCACATCCATGTCTGCACATCTTCCCTTTTCACATGCTCTGCTATGCACCAGTGAACTAATCTGAAATAGACATTTTTTTCTCCTATTCAGAAACCTATGACAGTCGTGGCATGTGTGCTGCAGGGAGTTGTTTTGTCATGGAAAGCTCTAAAGTCTTCACCCTCACTAGTCTATAACCTTTGGACTGCCTCCTGAGGTGTTCTATCAGGTTTGCCATAAACATTCATTGAAACCCTCTCTAAGTTATAAAAGTTATATAATGTATAATCCTCTATCTTCTAGGAGCTTATGATCTACTTGTGGGGAGAAGGACTTCACATAAATGACTATTAGAAGTACAAATCATGG
This sequence comes from Dasyprocta punctata, assembly GCA_004363535.1. Taxonomy (NCBI): domain Eukaryota; kingdom Metazoa; phylum Chordata; class Mammalia; order Rodentia; family Dasyproctidae; genus Dasyprocta; species Dasyprocta punctata. The sequence goes on from RJWM01000442.1 coordinate 29,804, forward strand.
TGTGGTGAAGCGATGATAGAAGAAGGTGTCTGTGTGTGGGAGAGCTCAGAAGCTCTATAAAGGGTACCAGAACTGAAGTTGTCTGTAAAAGTTGAGTCTATCAGAGGTAAAGGTACACCTGGAAAAGGGAATTATATTAGTGTTTCAGGGCTGGCAGAAATATGCATTATGATATGAGAAGGCAGAGGAATGGACTAGGGACAGAAGATTTTGAATGAATCCTGATGTAGATTATTAAAGTACAGAAGTCAGCTTCCATTGCCAAGGAAGCAATAACAATGATTTTGCATTTCCTCTATCTTCCAAATCTCATAAAAGTGCTTATTGTTCATAGACTTCAAACTGGGACCTTCTGGCAATGTAGTTGCCAGCTTCTGGCCCCTGCAACACAGAATGAAATGGGAATGGTGCTGGCCAGCCAGTGGACAATCCAGCATAATGCCTGACTGGGATGTGGGAGAAGCTAAAAGTAACTCTAGTTTCAAGATTGCCTAAAACAATGATGATGTCTGATGACTAACAACAATTCTGGGCAGAGTTTTTAATAGGTGAAGAAGAGCCCATCTTGAAGGTTTCATGTTCGAAATACTAATGTGATATTTAAGTGGCTACTTCCTATAAGAAACTCTTAGAAATTTAAATTTGGTATTTCACAGAGAATTTTAAAGCTGGATAAGAGTATAATCACGGGTGTGACAAATGAAGTTGTGTAATGTGATCAACACATCCAGGAAAACTGAGTAAAGTAGAAAAAACTGGGAACTAAGAACTAAGTTTAGAGTGAAGGATGAAGAGAAAGGATCTATGGAGTCAGAGATGACAGGGTTCTTTTTGTATTTATTCTAAACTTGATTTCTTGAATAGCCTTTTCTGTTGCTTTTGAAGACTACAATTCTCTTCACTATTCCTACGTTATCTCTCCATCCTAGTGCCAAAGCCTGGGTTCTCTGCTTTTTCTAATAAACACCAAGCTTCCATGGAGCAGATCTGCTCATATACAGTGTCATTTTCTTCACAGTATCACTTATTACCTATGTATATAATTCCAAATCCATATCTCTAGCCCCACCTATCACTATTTCCTGTCCCATTTGCTAAAAACCCATAACCTACAGTTATATTTGTTCATGTCACCTTTTCTCAGTCTGCACTTGGTCCCAGCACATCAATTATTAATCATGTTAGGGTCCACTTCTGCCTTTCCTGAATGCTCCTTTAGATACCTTCTTTTCTAGTTCTGGAATCACAATCTATGTGATAGGTTAAACAGTTTGAGCTCATTAACTGTGAAAAGTTCTGGAAAGAAGAATATCTAGTACAGTGGCTTCTTTCACACTTTTCTGACTATGATACGTTGTAAGAAATACATTTTACATCATGAATCACACATGCATGCATACACACACACACAGACACAAACCTACCTACCTCTGAAACAAAATCTTCATGAATCATCTGTCATTCTTATTATGTGATATATTCTGATATTTTCAACTCTATTCTATTCTTTATTTTAAAAAAAGGTTGTGACCAATCCATTACATCTGTTTCATGAGTCACTATGGGTCATTATCTACAGTTTCACAAAAGTTGCTTCACAAAGTAGTTCATGGGATTGGTGACCTGGAAGTCTAGGTTTAATTCCTTGCTTTGCCATTGAAAATGACTACTCTGATTGCTCCCTTAGTGACACTGGACTTTGATGCTGGATAATATTTGGTTGCTGCATTATTTTATAAGTGAATCAGATGGTGTTTATTTAGTTTTTGGTTTTACTTCAGGACAGACGTAAGTAGAAAAATTTTTTTTTCTTAAATCTTAACAAACCAGTAACTAGTATCCAGTTTGTAATATTTGCCATAATAGCTTTGTGTTATCCAACAGGTAGGTAGAGATCATGATAGTCTCCCTCCTCCCCCTTATTTAAAGAAAACAATATCCTCCCAAAAGAAGGAAAGGAGAAAAAGTAAGTGCTACCTGAACAAAAGCCTTTGTCCTGGCTCCTTCCTGATAATGTTTAGTTTGTAGTAGTGGCGCAGGGCTCTGGACATTTTCTCATAGGTCATGTTTGTTCTGTTCTGTTTGTTCGAAGGAGGAAGAAAGAAAAAAGCACAAAGACACAATGAAATGAACCTTAGAAAAGGCACTGGGGCAATTAGAATAAAAGCTCTTCAGTTGCCTCACGCAGCACCCCCAGTGTGGATATTCTACCTGCGTATCTGTTGCCTGTCTGGATCCTTTTGTTCTCACCCTTTTGCTCTCATACTAGGGCTGAGGATTCTGCCTCAGGTGGAACCCCCTTCGTGAGAAGGCTTGGAGCTCTAGCTAATAAAGCTCATCCCACAGCTGCTGCCCTTGCTTCCTAGGACTATGCTCTGCTATGCCCAAGCCATTTCCTGCAGGTTCCCTTCCATCTGCGGGACATCCTTCACCTCCTGACCCATACAGAATTTTCTTTTTGGTTCCAATGACTTTTCTCAAACTCATTTCTGGTCTGTCATTGTATTTTTTAATTGTTTAGATTCCTCTTGTGGCAGCAGGAATACAGTGGTGCTGAGCCCCGGGCGATGGCTTGTTGTGGGAGTTGCAGAGATTTCTCAGTGACTCACACTGAAGTGGCTGTCAGAGGAGCCTTGCCATATTTGGTCATGGTCTGCATCAAGTCCTCATCCAGGCCAGAGCATGGGCTGCTGTCTTAGGAGGCTGGAGGCCCTAGCAGAGCTGGGCTAAGCCCCGTGCTCTCTCCCAGAAAAGCCTCAGATCTGCCTGCCCATCTGTCATCTGTCCTGGATCATGGTCTTCCACTTTTTACACACGTACATTTGTGCAGTCTTCCTTAGCACAGAAGACTCTATGTTTTAAACTTCAATTTTCTTCTCCTAGTTTGAGAAACTGGGGCAAGGGGAATCAAAATTCTTGTACCATGTGCTTGTAAAGGGGATGTTTTCTAGTCAGAACGTAAGTATTTTCCAGGTAGAAATGGGTTTTTGTGAACACGGGAGTTTCCAACTGAATAGGACAGAAGTGACAACTTCCCAAAGGTCCCCTGTGAGTCACAGAGCTCACAGTACTTCCCTGTAAACCCAGTTCCTAATGACAGTGGGGTGGCAGGACCAGGTGGAGGGAATGGCACTTACGATGCAGCTTGTTAGACTGGGATGTGCCGAGTTAATGGGCACCTGGCAGAAGTAACACATGGAAAGCGGCGTCTTTAACTATTTGTCCAGTGAGGAATAAGCTACATAAATATGGGCAGACTTGGGAAGCAGAGTGCTGATCCTTCACTCCAGGGACAGAGACTTCATTCTGGCATTGGTTTAAAAAGCAACTATCCGGTGTCCTTTTACCTTATGGTTTCCCCACAGCCGAGCCAGTCCATTGGGATCCACTATCCGGAAAATTTTGGATTCCTTGTCCTCCCATCGGATGAAGTTTTCGTACCGGCTGTCAGAAAGCAACTGATAGACGTAATCCCAAAGCAGTCTACAATCTATAGGGGAAAAGGGAAAAAACACAATGTTGAAAGCATTTCTGGTTGAGGCACTAACAAGAATCAGAGACGTGGCTCTTGGCTCATCTGAACTGGTGGTCTAACTTCCTTGTTTTAGACAAAGGAAATGAAGGTCTGTGGAGAGTGGTGAAATGATGAAGTGTGACCTCTGACCTGAGTGGGCTTAGAAAATGTCCAGGCTGGCTGCTTCCCTCTACAGATAAGGACACAGTGGCTCAGAAAGAGGAAAAGGCTTGCCCATGATCATGACCAACACTAGAAGAGAGTCCATCTGAAAGACAGGGAGCAAAGCTCTACCTGTTCATGACTTGGCTTTGACAGTGGCCTGCAAACATACTGGGAGGATAAAGGATGCAAAGAAAGTCTCAAGGTCCCAAAGAGAGGCATGAACTAAAAATGCTGGGGCTAAAAGACTATCTTGGTATTGGCAGGAGCTATTGAATGGATGGAGATGAGAAGACTGGGGAAGGCTAAAACATGAAGAATGGGTAAAAAACTGTAGGAAAAGAAAAACTATGTGGCTTGGTGACATCGACTGTGGGAACTGTGGCCAGCATGGTTTTACAAATAAATACTGATATTCTCATTATAACATACTTTGGAAGGCTTTAAAATTGTTTTATTATAATGGAATCAGAGTAGAAAGGAACCTGATCCAAAAAATCACTTTCTCCATTTGCAGAAATGATATTTGATTGCATGGTCAGGCAGCAAATATTTATTAAGTGATTTGGCATGGCCCTGGTACTGTGCTAAACCTAGGTTTTGGTTGTGGATTGGTATATTAAAGGAGAAGACATACAGCTGGGTGTGGTGGTGCACATCTGTAATCCCAGAACTCAGGTGTGAGGACACCCTGGCTACATAGTGAGTTCAAGGTCAACCTGGATGACAGTGAGATCCTGTCACAAGCAACCAACTGACTAACCTGTGATGTGCACTTTCCCCTTCCCCTTGTTTTACTGCTTTGTGGATTGTATGTAGTCTGTCCTCTAAAAGAGCCTTGGTAGGGAGGTAGGTGGAGACAGACAGATACAAGGGGTAATTGAACAATACAATGAATGTTTTAAAAACTTAAGACACATGCTCAAAGCATGAATATTTTGTGGGGGGATTAATGGCAATGTGTCTTTTGCTATAACAATTTAAAAAAACTAAATATTAACCCTGTAATTGATCACTCCTTGGTTTAGAAGATACTGGACTGGCCCCCAGATGGGATAGGAGGCACCATTTCAATGCATTCACTGTGTGATTCTGGGAGAGCCTGTTTTGGGTAGGTGGTAGCCAAAATGGTTGTCCATGAAAGATCACTGACTGAATGCCAAGTCTGAACTTGACAGTTTATGTATATTATTGCCACCCTCAGAGACATAACGAGAACTTGCCTGAGGACCCAGGGACTTGAACTCCAGGCTTTTGTACTATAATGTGCTGTCTCTTACAATGGGTAAGGTCTGGGCTTGGCACCTCTGGGAAGGGAGTGTTCAGCTGAGACTTGGAACGTCTTACAGCCAACATGTTCACATCCCAGAGTACACTGTTCTTTGGAGTATATTCACAAGGAGAATTCTGCCAGACAACTTTGGGCAAGTTTCTTAATCTCCCTGAGGGTCTATTTCCTCATTGGTAAAATGAGAATTACAAGACTTACTTTATAAGATTATTGTATTGGTGCTAATGCAATGAAAAGAAAGTAATAAAAATATTGATGGTATTTATTGGGTGCTACTTGCAGGCACTATCTATATATACTGTATGCCTGGTTACACTTATTACACCCCGTAGGAGACAGAGGCTGTTGCCATTTTTACGTAATGGAGCAGGGAGCTGGGGTGAGAAGGTTTGGTAATGCAGTCAGTGCTGGGCATAGCTGTGACACATATTGGATTCTAGGTTCTATGTGACTCCAAAGCTTGTGCTACTCCATACTCCCTGTTGTGATTTCTACTCTAAGATAAGTTGGTCAATGGGAATATATTTGTAAAATATTAGCACTTTTTGGAGCAAAGTTGAACTATGCTTAGTGCACCTTTCCAGCATTCTCTATGGCAGAAGGAACTGGCAGAGAATGCAGCATTTTCAGGAAGCTTTAATTCTTCAAGGAACTATAAGCTTACAATGACTCTAAATCTTTAGCATTTGGAGGGGGGACTGTGTGTGTGTGTTTTCTGTGTCTGATAATTAATGTGATGGGGGATTTGTTGCATGTTGGAAACAAGACAAGCGATATCCTTCTTAAAACAGTGACACTCTAGCCCTGGAGTCTGAATCTCTTTAGAAACTGGCCTACCACTTCCTGACTTTCCTAAGGCCACCTTCTTTATTGCCAGGGGGTGGGCTGCCATGGAGGGAAAGAACAGAGTACCAACCTAAGCAGCATAAAGTACTGTGAAAAGCCAGTTACACAACTATAGGCAGAATATTCTAGCTCATGCTTAAGGCACTTGGAAGCATCTGAGCCTGGTTTCTAGGCAAAGCAGAGTAGGTAAAGTGTCCTTATGCTGAGAAGCTACCTCCTTATTCTGTATCACTTTTATTACAAACAGAAAATACACAACTGCTATGTTTTGAATGTTACACCTCCCACCCCAATCTATATGTTGAAATCTTAAACTCAAGCGACAACCCCAGGCTTTGGAAGGTGATTGGGTCTTGAAGGCTCTACCTGCAAGAGTGGGAACAGGGCCCTTTTATTTCTAAGAGTCCCAAGAGATCCCTCACCCTTCCATCATGTGAGGAGACAGCAAGGCGGTGCAGTCTGTGAACCAGAAAGTGGGCCCTCATCAGTGAGTGAATCTGTAGAACTGTGAGAAATGAATTTATGTTCTTTATAATTTAACCAGTTTATGCTATTTTGTTATAGCAGCTAGAGCAGACTAAGATAAGAACTAAGCTGTGGTTTTCACTGTCCAGTTTTGGGCTAAGTGGCAAATATGCTTTAATTTTTCATAATCTTTCTCAGTTGGAAAAATCTGACAAAACCAAATGCAATCATATAGTAAATCAGCAAGAATAAAAGTGGGTTACATACAACTTCTCCTTTGTCTCCCTGTAAGGTTATGATCACATTCAATGCAGAGGCTGAGGATACCTTTGGATTCCTTTGAAATGAGAATGGGACTCTCTAATAGGCTAATAATAAACTTTATTTAATATAAACTGTCTAGAGGCCTGCTGTGAGCTTAAAGCAGACATCCCCAAATGCAGAGGTTTCACTCCCCTGTTTCTTATCACTCTTTTACTGTCAGGGTACATTCTATTTCTCAAAAAAGTTGATATCCCCACCAGACCATTTTTCCAAGGAAGGGCTCACTCGGCGCTGAGGTACCTCTAGTTGGTTCCCTAGAGGCACAGAACTGGGATCTAGAACGGTATCTTTGGTTTGCAAATGAAGGGCAGAGCGCAATAGAAAACAGAATTTACGTATAAGCTTCAAAAACATTTGTATCTTGTGAACTTTTTCCTTTCATAAATTTGAAAATAACCCCAAACTAGCTTTCAACTTATCACTTTAAATGACATTTAATCTAGCAAGCTCAGTGTTACATGAGTAATAAAAAATATGATGACATTCAAGACACTTTGAATTACTCAGTCATTAATGGAGATAGCAACAGGGTGTGACATAAAGTTGTTTTAAGCTCAGAGTATAAGTGGGTTGGAACATTATTGGTTTCTTTAGTTAAAAAAGTTATGCCCCGATTGTAAAAATAACTGATTGACCATATTATCATCCCCCACCTTTTAACAACTGAAATTCAATCCATGAGTCATTTTTGTTTTTAAGATTTCTATTAAACAAAAGGTGTATCATCCTTCATTCCCTAGATCTTCTAGAGGCTGTAATCAGTCCATCTAGAATCTTCTAGCTTTGTCAAAACCCACATTTGCACAGATGTGATGTTTTTTGAACATCAATGAAAATGCTTATTACTATGTAATAAAAATATACCAAATTCTATAAACAAACGAATGTGCATGTATAAAATTTTTATATCCCGAGGCACTTATTAATTTTAAATATGTTTCTCTTAAACTAAAGGGCCTTCTTCTATAGCAAGGCATACGGATATTTTAAAGAAATTGTCCATTACTTGGATCATCTCTTCCAGGAGAGGAAGTTTATGAAAGGATTTAGCTGGAATAAAATGCCACTTTCCCTCTGTAGAAAGAGTTTTCTCTGCTTCCTGCTGGGTGAGGTACCCTGGGCATCCGCTGCTAAAAGGCATTGTAAAAAATTCCTTCCTGTGGTTAAGGAGAAATATTTTGACTCCCACATCTGTCTCCTACCAGGGACTTATTGTATAAACTCATTGAGGAGAGATTGTTAAAAGATGGGCAATTCACACATAACCAACATGGTTTCTAATGAAAAAAAACATGCTAGACAAAACTGATACTTAAAATTTTGAGTAAGCAAGTCAAGTTTCTGGATAAAGGGAACATATAATCATGGTGGCTAATTTAACCTTTAGGAAAGCTTCTAAGTAATTTAACCTTTAGAAAAGCGTCTAAGCTAAGCCCAAGTGAAATTTTAAATGAAGGTCTATAAACCATAGTAGCATAAATATAATTACTCAAAAGGGAGGGGCTGAGGGCTATTTTATTTTAAAAAAACTATCCAGACATTGATAAACTTATTTCAAATTTAGCTACAAAACAGGTAAGGTAACATACAAAATTAAAATTTATGACTCTGCTTTGTAGCAGCAGCTCTAATCAGGGGTGTGATTTTGCTCTGAAGAGGGTGGGCAGCAATGCATGGTGATCCTTCTGTCATAATTGGGATACAGAGTGCTTCAGGTATCTAGTGGAAGAGGCCAGGGCTGCTGCTAAATAGCTTACAATGCACAGAACAAGCCCCACAACTGAGAATTAGTGTTCAGCCCAAACAGCAAGAGTGCTGAGGTGGAGAAACTGCTTACAGAAACATGGGTTTACAAGGTGCAGGGGGCTAATGCCACTCTGTCATCTTTTTTTTCCTCCTCTTCTATTTTGGATCAGATATTGCCTAGAAGCAGAAAGTTGATAAATCCAAAACAGCCAATTCCATGTTAATATGCAGAAGTGTGTTTCTAGAGGGCCACTGGTTGTGTTTTGCTGTGGCTTAGGAAAACAGAAACCACGTGTGCACAGTGGCATGCTGCGGGTGGCATGGGGAGTGGAGAAGGGTATACAAAGGCTTCATGGGGGTGGGGATGGGGGTGGGGGACCACAGCTGCAAAGAAGCTGGGCTTCCCAGCTCTGGTGACAGAAGGTGGGGAGGTGCAGGCCAGGGACACTGGTTTCAGACTCCCACTCCAGGTTGGAGTCAGCCCATGGCCAGAGCCAAGTACCAGCCTCAGCTTTGCTCAGGGTGGGAGTAGCCTGGGAATTCACAACCAGGGACTAGAGAGCTGGGGACACAGTGTAACAGACGTGTACCATTAAGCAAACTGGAATTTCCAGTCTCCTCCTATTACCTTCCGCCCAGCCATGGTGCTGTTGCTGTTCTGTCCTTTAAAAACATTGTCCTGAAACTTCCTTTTCTTTAGGACTCTTTGATTTCTTAGTTGTTAACACTGAAAATAAAGCCCAGTGACTCATCCAGAGTGTGGGAAGTCAGAGCCAAGCTGAATATTCTAGATGGACTGAAGACTCATCCTCTTCCCAGAGTTCATCAGACTCTAGTGACTATCTTACCTATCTCCTTGGTTGGAGGGAACAGCAGGCAGAGCCTCCCTCCTTGAGGGAGGCGCAAAGAAGAAACTTGCAAGCAAGTAAGCCAAGGTGGTCTTCCAGGAGCACATTCTGCATCTCAGCACTGGCTTGACTCAAAACATGACCCACACAACCTGGGTGTCAGTGCTCCAGGCCAGATCCGCAGGCTGCTGTGCTGCCCTCTGAGCTGCTGCATGGCTGTTTCATGATGAGGCAGAGGAGGGATGCCGACCTTTTGTAATTAACCTGCTTGTGTACTATTCATGTTGATGAGGAAATGAAGCCTCAGGGACACTGAGCCCCTCTGCATTGAAGATGAGAGTTGGATTCTAATACTGCTACCTGCAGCATCTAGGTTTTCCCTCAGGACCCCACTGGCTCCCCAGGCACTCCGGATGGCTGTCAACTGAACCCTACCTAGGTCTGGAGGCTGAGCACAGGAGTCTCTGGAGGGTTATCTCCCTATATGGTGCAGGAGGGAGTGGTTCTTTCAGTTGGTACACAAAATCTGGAATCCTTTTGGCTAATGGACATATCCCACAACCCTAACCTTTCTTTCCTCCAAACACAGACCTTTTACAACAGTACAAGTGTGTATAAAGGCACGTGCACACATGCACACCTCTGTGTCTAGCTACTGAGGCCCAGGGATGAGATTTGTCCTCTTCACTGTCATACTAATTGCATTAGACGTCATTTACGATGTCCTTTGGCAAGTGCCTCCGATGAAGTGAAGATGGAAGCAAGAGGTCAGGGCTCAGTGTGACTTCTCTGGCCCTTGAGGTCCCTGAGCACAAGCTTCCCCCTACTTCCCCAGTTCCATCCTTCTTTTACTTCATCTGATATAAGATTAGAGGCTTCCTGGATTGAGTTTCTGTGCGCACAGAACTCATCCAGTCAATAAAACCAAACCAGGAAAGTATACTCTTTGAGTCAGGTTATAAAATAAGCTTAACAGGAGGCTTTGGTCTCCCTGATTAGACTCTTTTTGTTTTTGTTAAAGATGTAACCTTGATAGATAATAAGCATATATATTTTTAAAGCCTAACAGGCTCTGTTTAAGGATCTGAAAGATTTCCTTGAAGTAGAGTCTAAGAGGGCTGGGAGTGAGAAGGCTGAAAGCTGACAGGAAATTCAGTGATATCCTCACGAACCATGAAGAAATTCAAGTTGCCAAGATCAAGAGACTTGAGCAAAAATTGTCAGGTGAACACAAGAAAGGAAATATTGTCTGTTTGGGTGGGTCACCAGCTTTGAACATCTGAATCTGAAGTACCTATTTTTATGTAGCAAATGAAGGGCTAAGAAAGGATTATAAGACAATTTTTAGCTTATCAATGAGTCCTTCTTCCTTAGCAGATTTCTAGATTAAAGCCAAGGAATGGGCATTCAGGTAGCAAAGGGAATTGAAGAACTTTAAGAGAAAACCAAAATAACTTAAAATTTGCCTTTTAAGATTTAGCTGTCTAAAGTTAAAAAAACCAAAATAGGAGCTTGGTTTGTTTGGTAGCAAGTGGGATATTACCTTATGTCAGCAGACACACAATGTGGCATTTGGAGACAGGTGTGATACCTCTCTGTTACCTAGAACAGTGCCTGTCTAGCACATAGTAGACACATAATAATTTTTGAATAAATGAACAAATAGCTATATAAGTCAAATGTGCCAAGAAAAAATTTACATGGTTGTATTTTATTTATGTGAATGATGCTATTGCAATTCTCCTGGATTGTTCTGCAAGTGTAGCCTGCAGCCCAGAACTTGCCTACTCTCTTAAATCATTTGTTATTGTTCCTTTCATGCCTCACTATCTATGCTGCATGTGATTCCTTGAAAGCAAGGAGAGTGTATACTACACCCACGCCCTACATTATTATACCTGTGATTCCCTGTATACTGACTATATGGGGGCATCGTGCTGTGGAGCAGGGGGTAGCAAACTTTCTCTTTAATAAGCCAATTAGTAAATAATTTAGGCTTTGTGGCCATACAATCTCTGGTACTACTCAACTGTACTTGTGTTGCAGCATAAAAGCAGACACTGACAACACTAAATAAATAGGTGTGGTGTTTAATAAAGCCTGGCTTATAAAAACAGGTGGTGGCTGAATCTGGCCAGTTGCCAGTCCCCACTCAAGGGTCCTAGGGTAGAAGCAAACTTTGCAGAAGCATTTCTACACTGGGCAGAAACTCTAGGAGGCTGTGTTATTGATGTGGCTGAATCTCAGCTAGCTCCTTCATCTGTAAAAGATGCTTCTAGTTTTGAAATCATCTGGTCCTAAGAAGGGATTTCAATGCAAGTACTTTCTCTTATCCAAATAGGATTATATTCTAAGATCTCCAGTAGATGCCTAAGCTCTTTATCTATGTTTTCTATGTATACATATTTATGATAATGTTTGTAAGTTAGGCACAGTAACAGACTAACAACAATAACTAGTGAAATAGAACAATTATGATATACTGTAATAAAGGTTTAAAATTTACAATTTTCTGGAAGTTTTCATTCAATATATTTGGACCCTGGTTTACCATGGTGACTGAAACCATGAGTAGCCAGGAGATGGCTGTGCATTCCAAAATGACATCCAGCATATCAAGAGTTACACTGCATCACCCTGCAGGTGCTCCAGGCCGCTCTGCCCTTTGCCTATGAACCACTGGGGAGACACATGCCAGTGAAACTTGTAGGTAGGAAAATGTTTTAGAAGACTGACAGATGTTTCCTGTTACCCCTCAGTCCTCAGCAGTCCTTTCCTGAAGACATTAAGTAGAAAAAACAGAACCTAGGGAACTTATCTCACTCTGTCCTGTTAAACTCTCCTATAAATGCCAGCCATTCCAACCTGTTAAACTCTCATCACAGTCCTTATGCTTTAAAAGTTAAAATAAGCTACAGAATTAAATCTAATTTGTGACCTACATTTAAACTGTCAACCACCTACTGAATTTCCTTTGTAATTTTAGTTTTTCCACTTGATATACACCCCAGAAACCTATCATAGCTTTACATGTAAACTTTTAATTGTATGATGCATTGCAGATTTATATACTAATGGTAAAAAAAAAAATTCATGAAAAATGATGGATTTTTAATTGACCCATATACCTCTGGATTCTTAGGTTTACATTTTTCTTGAAGTAGAGAAAATACCTTGGCCCTTATTTTGTGTTTGCTCCTGCAGGTTTTCTTCCTCTGGAATCTTGTCCATATTCTTCAGTTTAACACTCTCCCAGCTGAGCTATCTTGGCCACCTGACTCTTGTACATATTCTAAGTGTTCTTCCAAGCCCAGCTAAGAGCCAGCCCTCCACGAAGCCTTCCCTGATCCCCAACAGTGCTTTTTAGGAGCTTCCAAAGACATGTATCACGTGCTTCAATTTTATAGCTAACTGTGCTCTGCTCTTTTATGATAAAGACCGTGTCTTACACCTTTGTGAATTCCCACTCCTGCAGGAATGCAGTACAGTGTTGTAAACACAGGTGTCCGAATGGCTGACTCCTAAGTGTCTCTGAGCAAACTGCATCTGAATGGCAAGCACTGGGCTTTGTTTCCTGACCCACATTCATGAAGACTGTTTCCATCTACATCCTTCAGCTATGGTGCTCATCAGCGTGACACTTGGCAGCACCTCCTTTCTGTGTTGTGCTCCTTTAAAGAGCTTTAAGGAGCTAAGTTTTCTCATCTCACAGCTGCTTTATAGAGATTAACGGCTTCTCATGGCTGCTCAGTAATAAAAGAACCTTACACTGTACACAGGAACTACCCAATGAATTTATACCTCTAATGAACACAATCCATTTTCTAAGGACCTGAGTAACCCAGAAAGACAATAGGGGATTAAGGTAGAGAGGTAGGGGTATCTCACAGAGGAACAAGGGAGCCTAGAACTGATGAGACCTTTTCAGAAAGTTACAGAATCAGGACTAGTGTCAGACTGCAGACTTGCAGAATGGAAACAAATTTGAGAGACTACTCAATCCATTCCTGTCATTTCACCCCTGTGAAAAACAACAGCTTTCAGTTAAATTAGTTAATCTTGGCTTGGTTAAGTCACTTAATGCATGTATTTGGACATTTAAAGTTTTTGAATATACCATGACAGCTCTAATAATTCATTTTAGAGGACTCTGTCCTACTGAAGGAGGAATGTGTTAAGCATTCCCCAAAAGATCTGGACTTGAGGGTTATTTGACATGAATACCTTGACTTCCCAAAGCCATAAAGAAAAGCAGAGACTCCTGTTTCTGTGTGTTCCATAGACACAAGGTTCAGCATTTGGTCAGTACAAACTTAAACTTCCATGGAGCTCCTTAACAGATGAGATGGGATCCATCAGCAGACAACACTGATGTTCAGGGGGAAGATTTTTAAACAATGGTGGTATAATTTTAAGAGGCTAATATTTGGAAACTAACTTACTAAACAAGGGGGAAATAGCTTTATATGTCTAAGCCATCTGTCTTGACCTCTACAGGCTTATCTTAGATTCCTAGGGAATGTGTGGTGAAGATGGGTTGGTGGATGCGGACATCAAAGACCTTGACAAGAAAGCCAGACTCACAAAGGCAGCATTAAGGACAGCAGCTGAGAGCAGCGAGTTCCACAGCCCCTGCCTGATGTTGGGGCTCTGGTTCCTCTGGGCTTTCCCCTGTACAGATGACCCTTGCACATGAAAGGAATACAGCAGTAACACTCTACTGCAAAGAGCTGTCCTGAGAACTATTAACAACTATAAAGGATCCACAAAATGTCAAGTCCTGTTGTAGAGACAATGTAGACAAGAAGGGTCTTGCCTGGAAAGCATAAGATCATTTATATCATTCACAGCAATACTCCAGCCCTATCCTCTTTCTCCAGTTACCTAAGGAAATTAACATGTTCTGCCTAAACTCTTTATACCCTATCTCCCCACCTCCATGGTTTTTAATTATTTAAGAATCTCAGTGAATGGTGGCACACATCTACAATACCAGTTATGGGGAGTTTAAGGCACGCAGATCCCAAGTTCAAGGCCAGACTGGGCAGCTTAGTGACACTTTGTCTCAAAAAGAAACAAAACAAAAAAACCCAAGTAGGATGATGTCTAATACCAGAAAAACAAAACAAAACAAAACAAAACACCCAGTGTATATGTAAGAGGAAAGAGAACAAGGTGAATCTCCATCCATCTATCACACAGCCATTTAACCATAGTAAGTTCATGGTTACCTTTATCTGATGGTGTAACCCACCCTGGTCCCCACCCTGCAAACCTGAGGCATCATTTTTTAACTCAATCCAAAATCTTTTCCATTTTCATAGGTTTTTGAAACATGTAAGTTTAAACTTATATTTAACCCTTCCTTCTTCCTTTTTTTCCCTTTTGTGGTGCTAGGGATGAAACGTAGGAATTCACACATGTTATGTCAGTGCTCTACCACTGAGCTACATCTCCAGATTTCATTTTATGTCCTTGATTCAGCATGCCTGATATAAATTACTCACAATAAAACCGATGCAACATTGGAGGTGTGCTTAGGGCCAGAGAAACAAAAGATTCAAACAAGATGACAAGTCAGGCAGAGGCGCAGGAGGCCTCCAGAAGCACCTGTTGTGATGGGCATTGCTGTATCCTGCTGGGCTTCTGGAGGAAGGGGTGTGTCTCACCTGTACCTGCGCAGGTCTGTTCTCTACCTCCAGGCCTCCTCCTCACTATGGAGAACATAATCACTTCAGTATTGAGCCACCTCCACGAAACCTTAGTTTCTCTAGTGGGAATACATCTTCCTTTGCTTTTCTTTATGGCCCAACAGGTGCTCAATGAATACTTACACATGACATGACTATGACATAGGACTTATTTCTTGTATCTTAGTGTTTTTCACATTTGTCTCTCACTGAATCCTCAATTCTGGGTGAAAAGGTATTGTGTGTTAAGTCTGTATACTGTGTAACTACACATTCACCTGTACACAGCAGGTGCTCAACAAATACTTCATGAATGGAGAAAGACTCGAGGGCAAGAGTTCACCTTGCCAAACCTGGCATGAGGCTTTTGGAGAATGATTTTGTGTCAGTTATGGATAGACTAGCCAAAATGGAATGAGTACATTTTTCTTTACTGGTTTCCACTGGTTTCTTGTCCTATGTAAGCAGATTGGAACTTGTCATCATAAAACAAAAACAATCTGGGAATGGTTTCCTCTCTCCAAAAGACCCAGCAACACCTGCCTCCAACCCCATAATCCTGTTTTCCTTTCCTGCCCCCTCTCAAGGTGAAAGCTACCCACAGGATGGAATTACAGGCATGAATCTGAGACAAAGATTCTTTATGCTGTGTCTGGTCATTAATTAGCTGCTGGAAACTTCAGGACGGGGCTATTAGCATGCTCATAAACCTTTTATTTTAAATGTTTTTGCTTAGCCATGATCCTGATGTGACTCTCCTTGTAAACTGGACCTAGGACATTTGTTTCTTAACATTTCCGAAGCTCATTAACTACTCCCTCCCCATGGCTCATTAACCAGGCCATTGGGGATTTTGCCTCATCCAGGCTGCAGCCTCCACTTGGCCTCCCAGAGCTGTTGCAGGCACCTAAATGGCAACAGTGTGAGGCCAGCTGCAAGGCTCTGAGGAGGGAGGGGGGCTATGTCAGGTCCCCCGATGCTCAGGCAGTGAGTGGGGGTGAGCTCACTCACCTGCTATTCTCCCAATTGGCATGGCATGCTCTTCCGGCGGTGACACGGAGACCATGATGTGGTTCATGTAGGCCAGGTCTTCCCGATGGGAGAGGTTGATGGGCTTCCCTTCCCTGTGCAGCCCGTCCTCAGAGAGCCTGGACTGTTTGAAATCCACGGAGTGCCGGGGGTTCAGGATCAAAGGGTGCATGATGGGACTGGGCATCAGCTGGATCACTCGGGTACTCTCCTGCCGGGGGCTGGAGGGCTTTGGGTGGGACTCGGAGGATGGCGGGCAGTGATTATTCTCCATGGGAGACACTGACAAAGGGTAGGACTCCTGGTGGTTGTTCTCCTGGTGGAGCCTCGGTCCCTGGGCCCTCTCAGCTGGGGAGAGGCGGCGGATCATATTGTCCAAGGGGGACCGGAGGGGCCGCTGCTCCGGGTCGGGAGAAGGCCGGTGATTTGTCGTGATGGGTGACCTAGGGCGGTGCAAGAGTTCAATGGTGGGAGGGTTGTGGTGCACGGTCTCCACAGATGGCCTGGGGGTCCTCTGGACACAGTTATCTGTGGGGCAGAGAAAAAGACAACCACAGACCCCAGTGAACTGGCAGGTCAGTGACCTCACGGTGGCTCTAAAGGCAGTTGTACCTGTCCACACAGTTTTCTCCCCAGGATGCAGCATCTTTTTTGTTGCTTACATAAAAGTCAAGTACACATAGTTGAAATTGCTTTCCTGTTACTCCACAAGCTAGGAATGTCTACAAAACTGGGTCCACCGCCTGGAACCTGATGAACAAGCCCAACCTCCATCTTTTATCTTTTCTTGACTCTTCCATACTTTATCTTTTCTATGACTCTTCCATGTGGGTTTCAGAGAGGCAAAGGACCCTTAGGGAATTTTCTTTAGATGCTCTTACTGACTTAGAGAATATGAAAATTTGGTTGTAAGAATCTATGTCCAGGAGTTGTTATTGCTAATAATGATCATGACTAACAATGATGATATTTAGGTACTAGACTTCGTTTAAAACTTACTCCTAAGCAGAACAGAGCACTATTGCTATTTTATAATGATAAAGCTGAGCCAATTTTTCCAAGGTTGCACACCCGATTGAGAGATCAGAACCAGACTCGAGACAGATTCTAGAATGTGTGTACACACTGCAGTATCACTTTGTCACACAGAAACTAGGGCACAAAGTCATATCAAAACTTGGTTTCACCATAAACAGTGGAAGTCTTTTACAGACTGACAATCTTATATTTGAGAGACTTTTAGGAGCATCTCATTGCTGAGTGCACAAACCCTACAAATGTCAGAGATAGGCAGAGATAAGAAGGATGGATATCCCAACAGCACATACACCCCACCCCACCTGAATTTACAAGCTCCTGAGAATGAAGTCAAAAGTGTGCACAGCTCAGTAATAGGTATAGCTCTGGGGGTTGGCTCAGAAATGGACCAGTACACAGGTAGGCTCTTGGATCCCTGCTAAGGCTCAGGAGGACAGAGCTCTGCCCGTGAAATAGTGCTTTCTAGATGGCTCCACATTCATCTTAATGAGGTCTCTGGTCGTGTATGTCCTCCGAAGTGTGTCATCAAAAGGTTCTAAGTAAAATAAGTCAAAGATGTCACTTTTGCCCACTAAGACACTATCTATCTGAAGAACTCATAAAGGAGATAAGGGAATCTGACAAGGTCAGTAAACAGAGACAGGGGTGGTGGTTTCTTCAAATTTTACACTGGATTTACAGGAAAATGGAGATTTTTCATTTTTAAGTTCTATTATATCTTACCTAGCACATAAGACAGTAAACAAAGAAAATACTGTTCGTGATATTAAAAGATCATCTTAAAGGCAAAGATGATTTTATTTTGTGACTAATGTATAATTTACTGCCACAAATTCAAAAGTGCGTAATCACTGGAATACCTATCAACAGAAAACTTTTAAAGTAAATTATAATATGTCTCTAGGCAATGGAGTGCTATGCAAGCATATAAAAGAATGAAGAGTATCTCAATATTTGTCAGGAACTAGCATTCAGGTTCTATGGTTAGCTATGAAAAGAGTGATGAAGTATTTATGATCAGCCATCACTTACCTATAAAAGAAGAGGAGAGATTCCAAGTTTGAGAGGCTTGTACCAGACTAACTTTCCTACAGCTAGAAATTATATAATCTGGATAAAATATATTTTAAAAAACTATTTGAAGGTACTGGGGAATGATGAAAAGCACAAAATTTGAAGGGGATTTTATTCTTGAAAGGAAGGAACTATACAAGGAGACACATATTTATACAGATTTTCCCTGAGAGTACTCTTCAGTCTGCATGGCAGAGAGCAGTTACAAGATGAACAGATCAGTGCTTGAGCTGTCAAAGGATAAAATATATAGATGACAGAATGGCAGAAAATTGTAGGAGCAAATCTCATACATGAGGGAGCCTCAGAAGGGACAGCTACTAGAATGCCATGTAAACACTCTCTCAAATTCTTGAATAACATGTGCAGGGGAAACTCTAAGGAACTCACTCAAAAGTAATAGTTGTATGGTTGGAAGACATGAGCTGAAATCTCAGCTACTGGCTACTGCAGTAGAGACAGAAGTTCATAATTGGAGTCTCATTAAGTTAGAAGGGTCTGTAAACACTACAGGGTAGCCATTACCTCATAATGGTCACATCTCAGGGAAAACCTGAAACAGGTTTGCCCTAATGAAATGTAAGACTACACAAGTTCAAAGTGACTGCTAGTAAATTAACTGCCTGGTATTACAAAAGTCAACACTCCAGAGGAATATAACCCTTCAAAGTCGCTACAGTATGTTATCTGTATGTTCAGTATTTCATCAAAATTTTCTAGACATGAAAAGAAATAGAAAATGTGGCCTATATTCAGGAGCAAGGCATTTTGAGACCATGTAGATGTTAGTACTAGCAAAGAAGGACATTACTGTAGCTATTCTAGATAAATTCACGCACTTAAAGGAAATGATGGTCATAATGAGAGATGTCAGAGACTATCAAAATGGAAACCGTTAAAATGAAGATTCTGGAACCGAAATATACAGTATCAGAAATGGGAAATTAGACTGGACTGAACTTAGTAGCGTAATGGAGATGAGAGAAGAAAGGGTTAGTAAATTCAATATCAATAAAAATTAAAAACAAGCAAATTACAACATCAAGTAGTCTAATACACATGTAACTGAGTCCAAGAATGAGAGTACAGAAAGAATGGGTGTGGGAGGGAGGTGTTAATGGTCAGATTGTACTCAAATATATAACAATGACCACCACAACATTATCACTACCACCACCAACATCATCAACAACAACAAGCTTTAAGATTCAACAAGCTTAGTGAATCCCAACTAGAGTACAATGCAATGAAAACCACACTCAGGCACACTATAGTCAAAATTCTGGAAATCAAATTAAAGAGAAAACCTTGAAAGTAGCTGGGACTGGTGGTGGTGGTCGCAAGGAGGAGTATGTTAAGCATCCATGATTCAAAATATGAAACTTTTTGAATGTCTACATAATCCCAAACAGAAAATTCTACACCATGAAAGTCTGTTTCAACAAAATTATTTAAAACATTTTATAAAATTATCTTTCTGCTATGTGGATAAGGTATATAAGAAACATAAGTGAGTTTTATGTTTAGACTTGGGCTGCATCAACCAAACTATCTCATCATGTATAGTAAGTATTTCAAAATTTGAAAAGAATCCAAACTTCAAAGCATGTGTGGACCTAAACATAAGGGCTATTCAACCCATACCATATACAGGAAAAACATTCTTTTTAAAAATTCCAAAGATAGAAAGAGACAGTCCTCAAACATGCACAAGAAGGATATGGATGGGAAACTGGGTTGAAAGAGATTTAGGAGACATATCAACCTCCTGCAGTGTTTAGACTGTTGTTTGGATTTTGATTCAAACTATAAAAAACATTTATAAGGTAGTTGGAAAAATGTGAACTACTGGTTTTCAGGTGATATGCTAGTACTGTATTATTTTATAGTCCTCACCTTTTTAGACCTATATTAATATATTTACAGATAAAATGATATATCTGGGATTTGCTTTAAAATAATGTGGGACAGTGAAGGAGAGAGTAGGTAAAGTACAGAAGATTGACTATGAGTTCACTACCAAAACTGGGGGTGGGTACATGGGGTTTCGTTATAGAATTTTCTCTACTTTGGTATAGGTTTGATACTTTCCATTGCAAAGAATTTCTTTTTTAAGTACTTAATCAATCTTGCAAAAGTACAGGTTGGAATGATAAGCACCAACTTTCTCATTTTGACCCAAATGCATATAAATGCATTTGGGGTACTGACTAGGCCAGTAGAGTTAGGGAGTTAACTGTAATGGCTAAGATTTAATAATCTTATGATAGAAATGATCTGCAGTCTTCTGGGGACAAGACAATTTTTTTTTTTTATTGCTAATATGGATCTCAATTCTGCTGCCCATAAAAACGACTTTATCTTTTGTCCATGTTTCACTTTTCATTTCCCACAGAATATCATCATTGGAAGAAACTATTCAAGACAGCTTCATTTTGAACCTTCATATATTTTCTTCTAAACGCCATTTTCAGAATGTCTTTCTTAAAAGCTTATTAAGTTTTAAAAATACTTAAGGATGATAAGACCATGTATTGAAAAAAAAATCCCATTTCCTGAATTCATTTCCCGCCTTATAAATTTCACAACGCGAAGGGGCGTTGGTCAGTAATCTGGTTACCTGAACCTTTCTTTGAAGTCCTGGCTTCAAGGCACAGTGTGTGGGTGTGCACTCAGGGCAAGGAACTCTTATGCCAAGGGTAAAAGAGGAACTGATGTAATGTCCTGGAGAGATTTCACTCTCTGCTCCTGCCCAGATCTTTGGGAACAATGAAGGAGTGAGACAGTGCTCTAGATAATTCAACTCAGATTCTACTTCTAACTCAGGATCCGGGCAGGAACAGGACTTGGAGGAGCTTGATTTATTTACCTCTCTGCAGACACCACTCAAAGAGGAAGTACTTAATGAAGTTGATAACATTAATGGTGGAGAACTGGATCTGAGGGTATTTAATTCCAGGCTCCTGGTGGTCTGGGCATAACCACTGTCAAGGCTGAAAGGCCTCTGATGACACCTTCCAGGCTTTGTTTCAGTCTGCAAAGCATGCTCCCACGTATGGAGTGGAGCGGGTTGTGACGTTCCTACCCCGCTGCCTGCTGCTTCTGTTATTATAAGTTGGCAGCAGGGTATGGAAACTTACGAGACCAGAGCCGGCAGGCAGAGAAGCTCCGGACACAGGAAATGTACTGCCTGGACAGTGGGTGCATTAAATCCCCCAGATGTAGGAGTCTTCTGTCTAAAACATGAAGATTTTTTTTTGGTCTGGCCTTGATGTCTGGGTTTGTTCTTGGTAAGCTGCCCAGCTGGGAAACTGGGAAATTGTCCACGTTGCCCTCCTTTCTGAAGGTCTTGATATGGGAGGGAAATACACAGGGAAGAGGGAGGGAAAGCCACATACAATTAGTCAGTGTGGGCGCAGAAGGACAGGAGGAAAAAAGCCCAAGGACTGGTAGGGAATTGTCTTTCTGGTTGAAAGTGTTTTCTGATCCCAAACTTTCTCTTTGTGGACCTGTTTTAGGCACAAATAATCCTCCTCCTCTTACCACCAAAGAGCTCAAAATAAATCAGAACTTTAAATGTGCTCATTAGATTAAAAAAGAGAGAGAGAGAGGTCTGATTTCTCATTTTCTTTCCTTTTACTCTTTAGAAAAAAAGTTTCTCTACTTAAAATTCAAGAAAACTTGCCCTAATTTAATCATGTTATAAATAATAGATAGCTAGTAAACTTAAAACAAAAAATACATGCTTTTCATGAAAGAAGTAGGTTTTGCCTGGGAAATTTCCAGGTATGAGTGCAGGTTAGTCTCACATTTCTATCTCCAGACCAGGATCACACACCTTCAAGCTGTCCCCAAAGGGAGTTAGGGAGACACCAATCGGCAGCCCAGCTGGCAACTCATTGGTTTCAGCCCACTGTGTTGCTCATTGTTTCAAAAGGGACCACATCCTAGCACCATTTTGTGAAATATTAGTGGGAACTCTGAATAACATAAAGAGCTAAGTAAATGCTGAAGGTTCTAGGCTGCAGGTAAAGGCTCCTGAAACAGAAATGTACTCCACATGCACACTCAAGTGCCCCCTCCTCCCAAATTAATTAGTTGAAGTCCTAAGCCTCAGTACCTCAGAATGTAGTGTTACTTAGAAAGAGGGTTCTTGAGCTACAATTAAAATGAGGTGACTTCAGCATCCAATATGACTGGTGTCCACATAAAAGAGGACTTTGGACAGAAAGACGTACATACACAGGGATATGATGAGGAAAGAAGATCTCTCTAAATCTAGAATGCCAAGGATTGCAAGCAATCCACCAGAAGCTAGGAGAGGGGTCTGGAATGGATCTTCCTCCATAGCCCTCAGAAGGAAGCCAAACTGGCCATACCTTGACCATCAGGACACTGAGACAGTAAATTTCTGTTATTTCAATGGCTGCCTAGTTTGTGGTACTTCGTTACAGCAGCCTTAGTAAGCTCATAATGCTCTTCCACCCAATCTGATTCCTTGTCTTCAAGGTTCAGCTTCTGCATGGTTTGGGGACTTTGTCCAGACATTTCATTTTGTTCATCCCAAAAGTTCACTGAATTCCCTTGGAGGGCCCCATAGTTTGTGGAGTGTAGGACTCACCTATGTTTGAGGCCATAAAAAAAAAATCTTTTGTAAACTCCCAAAATTTTATGAACAACAAAAGGGGGGACTTGCAAACTTAACCTTCCTTATGAGGAGGGGTGACTGCTTCTCCCAGCAGGTCAGCACAGCACGCACTAGAATCTGCAGACCCAGAGGGTCCTGGCTTCCCCAGCTTCTGACTAAACTGTCTTGCTTTTCACAAGCAGCACAGGAGTCTCCCCTAGTCTGGGTAAAGCAGTGAATTAAGAAATCAAAGGATCGGATTTCAAATGAGCCAACTACAGCAGTGGGGGTAAACCTGTCAGTCTAGGGACTGGGGTCAGGGTGGCACAAAGATAAGGCTGAAGAGCCTTGAAGCCTGGGAAAACAGTAAGATAGAGCCCTTAAACCAAGAGAGTCCTTCTCTGGAGATGAAATCGAACTGGTGCAGTGCTCTTATCTCAAAGGCATTGATGGCATTTCCCTAGGGGTAAAAGGAAGTTTCTTGGAGACTTGCTGCCTCTCTCGGGAGGGTTATCCATGTATGTAAGGATCTTTTATTCATAAACTCCTGGCATAAGACAGCAAGGTAGCCCTAGAGCTAAAAGTAGCCTAGAGGAGGTAGGGAGGGTGAGTGGGTCTCCCCTGATGAAGACTGAAAGCTCAGAGGAGATGCGAAGAGGCCCTCTGCACAATTCAAGACCCCCATTTTGCCATGCCAAGCAAATACTTCAGTGGGGACAAAGGTAAGAGGACAAAAGGTCACGTTGCCCTCAGTGGTTCACCAGGAAGAAGAGGCTCTTAGTTTTTATTTCCTTATCGATAAAGAGGGAACAGGAAGTCAGCCTTCAGGCCTGTTCTTCTTGTGGTGGGATCTCTCATTACCTGCTGCCAGATTCAAGACTGAGAATAGAAACAGGGCAAAACCCTTCCTTCCTTAAACAGAAGGGTTCCAAAAATGACATAAAGGAACCACCCCTGCATGCGTCAGGTATCTCAAGGTAAGGCAAGCAGCGTTGACTTCAAAACAGGCTGTGTTTGCAAAGTAAGACTGGTGTTTTAAGTGTATTTCCCTGCAGAAACTATGCAGTTGATGTGCCCAGTTAATCCTTAGAGGTATGCTAGTGCAAGTAACAGGCCTCTCCTCTGCCTGGGATACACAAATCTGGTGCACGCACAAGGTGCATGCAGTTGCAGTAAGGAAAATGCCTAAGAAAATTGGAATTGGAATAAAAGAAAACACTGCACAACAATATGAATATACTTATAACTACTAATCAGTACATTTAAAAAGAAAAGGGTGTTATATTATGCACATTTTATCATAGCAATTATAAATTTACCAAAAAAGGGAGGAAGACATTTCAACCAAGTAATAGTAAGAAATACTGAATTATGACAATGAATGACATTTATTGCCTGCTTGCTATCTGACAGGTGCTATTTCAAGGACATTTATCATATTAATTCTTATATTAATTCTATGAGATAGGGACTCCATTTTGCAAATGGAGACACAACAAAGTTAAGTCACTTGTCTAAAGACACACAACTGCGGAGCTGGGATTTGAAGCCAGGAGGTTGGATTCAGAGTATACACGTGTACCATTATGCTCTTTGTGCCATCATACGCTGCACAGCTAGATGAATAAGACGTCAAACCCAAGCTTGGAGCCTCCTTGACCCTTTGTGCTTCAGCACTATTCTAGCAAGACTAGAGAATCAGAGTGATTTTTACAACCAGTAACAAGATATGGCCAGAACACAGAAACTTCCACTACCTGGTACCTTTGCAGCAGTTGTGATGAAGGCAATCTTTCCAGGAGTGACCTGCACCACACAGTACTGGTCCCCAAGAAGGGTGACAGCCTACACTTCCACTCTGATTCAGAAGCTACCTGTCTCAGGCTGGGACAGTTTCATTAGGCTGTCCGTTCATTCTGAGGGAGCCAACCATCTATACACTTGTTCCATTCCATTAACCCTGAGTTTTTAAAATCATGAATAAAAGACACACATTGGGGTCTCAAAAGCTGTCTGAGATCTTGCCTGTTTCCATGTGTCAGTACTATAAACAGGAGTGCTGAGCTCTGCCACAATGTCTCCCAGTCAGGTGGTTTGAAAATCGCCTTGGCATTTTACAATTCCACAACTAATCTCCACAACTTTGACACATATTTCAATCATTCTCCCTGTTTTCAGGGTGTTTAGACAAAAATATTCATAAAAATATTTTTTTTGGTCAGTTCATTTTTGTTGCAGTGGGAATAAACACAGGATGGGAGTCCATCTTACCTGCATTGAAATCTAAGCTTTGCTACTTGATCTGGGGACTTTTACTTTATTGCTTTTGGTTTCGACTTCCTTGTCTATAAAATGATGATAATATTACCTTTTTATAGGGTGACTATGAAGATTAAATGATTTAAATGTTTAAGAGCTTAGAAGGTCTTGGCATACAATAAGCACCCAATAAATGTTAGCTATTATTCTGTGATTATAAAATGGATTCATATACCTCATCTTTAATTATCTTATTAAGATTTTCTTCCTCCAAAGCAATGTTTGGGCACTTGGGTTTGGTGGTGGTGGGGTAATGTTTCCTTCAAGAAAGCAATCATAGAAATGAAACTTATTTGGGTCATTGTAGAATGTTACTCTCCTGACTCCCACAAAGAAATGATTTCTCTCTACCATCTGGGCTGTCCCCATGAGCTAGTTTTAAGGAAATCTGAGGGATACAGAATTTCGAAGCTTGAAATTTCTCATAATGACGAGATATCCATGTTCACCTGTGACAAAAAGCTGCCACTAGAGTGGGACTGCCCTCTTGAAATTGCACTGTCCGTTGTCACATAAGTGATTATAGCAGTGAGTATGTGAATATTCCCAATTAAAATAATAAAAATACTCTCCTATAGTCTTTTAGTTGGGGGCATAGGAAAGGGTGGGACTGGAGAATTTAAATGACAGGAGGGCCCCCTATGAGATGATGGAATCAGAATGTTAGAGAAACTCAGATTTCTTCTCCCTACAGATTATGTCTGTCTAGTTCTGCAGAGCTCACTCTGCAGAGTTGGTCCCACTTGGAGACTTTAGCCAAGACCAGAAGCTTTTAGTTTATGGTCCAGTGAGCTTTCAGGGAATCACTACTCAAGTAGTTCCAGAACCAAAGGACCAGTGGCAACTGAATATATACAGCATTTTGTGGGACAAAGCCTTTCTTCGGAAAGGAGCTAAAGTCTGTTACTTTTAGTTTCGTGGAATCTAAAAGCATCTGACTTTGTGGAAACTAAGGTTATCAAAAGAAGTTGTCACTTAACTGCATATGTAAAAATTTTATTTTATAATCATTTGCTGGCCCTAAATTTCTAAAAATGCTTTGTTTCCTGGTTTTTGGGCAAGAAGTACAAACATCATTTATTTTGTCCCTTTCTATATAAACACCTACCTATCATCTCATTGATATTATGCAGATAAAGTGAGTTATAATAGTCAAAGAAAAGGAAATTACTTAAATTGAGCTTTTCATTAGTAAATAAATAATGCTACTCTTAGTTTGGCTACCGAGATGGGCAAAAGTATCAGAAATTCTTGATAAAATGAGAAAAGAGATTTTCTACTGTTTCTGGTAGTACCAGCCAGAACTCTATTATGATTTTCTGTGTTTTAGAAATATAAGCTGCTGATGGGTGAAGAATGTGTCTTATTCGTCTTTGTATCACTTGGGTATAATGCTAGGATTTTAGAGTTGTAAGACATCTTAGAACACCATTCAACCTAAACCTCATCTTATAAACTAGGAAACCAAGGAACAGCGAAATAAGTTTGCCCTCATGATATCCTCTGGTAGAATGGAGGATTTGAACCTGGTTTCCTGACCTGAAGATCCCATCCTTTAAAATTTTTCTCAGCACACCCACACCTCATCCCAGTTTATTGGGGATAGCTGTGCTTTATACCTGTTGTCCTGGACTACTTATTCATAGAGCCCAGTGTCATTGTCCTAAGTGTCTCAGCATGGATGAAACATTGTAAGATTAACTTAATTATATAATATTGCCCTCCCTTCTCACAAGTACTAAGGGAAGAGAGTAGAAATACTGGTTTTCCTGGATGCAGGTAGTAATCTGATGACTGTTTTGCTCAAGGCCTGACAGGACTTTGGAACACAGTACCCTGTAGAGATAACAAGTGTTTACAAAATGAAGGGTCAGGATCAGTGTGATTGTCCTTCCTCTCTATGGCATGGAGGGGAAGCCCTGTGCTAACACCAGCTTCCTACCTCCTGGCACTGCCACGTGACTGCTAGTCAGGAAGGTAACATGTCAGTGCCATGCACACATGGAGGAGATTTGTTGGGGGGAACTGCTGCTACATTAAACAAGACACATTTATTCTGTGATATAAATTCCCATTGTGAAATGATGAATATCTGAACTGGTGAAGTTGGTGACTTGGTGAGGTGAAGTCCTGGGAGCTGAATGCTGCCTTGTGTTTCTATTTCACTCTTTGCATCACTGTGCCAGGCTACACAGGAGTCGAGTGGGGCCCCCTTTGGAGTTCCCTGTTCTGCCATTCATATACATGTTGAGGCAACCCCAATCCAACACACGAAATCTGAAGTGACACCAGGTTTGAAACCTTCTGAGTGCTGACCTGACACACAAGTGGAAAATTCCACATCTGACCTCATGTGACAGGGTGCAGTCAAAATGCAGATACGTGGGTAAACTGTTGAAAATCACAGCTTTAAAAATACTGTGTAAAATGATCTTCTAAGGTATACACAAAACATGAGGGAATTTCATGTTTAGATGTGGGTCCCCTCCTCAAGATCTCACTATGTATATGCAAATATCCCCAAATCTGAAACATTTTGGGTCCTATGCATGTTGGACAGGGGATACTGAACTTGATATATATATATATATATATATATATATATATATATATATATATATATGTATTTCTGAACCATGTCAATGGAAACACAATTAATCTTGGGCCAACATATTTTTACATATATCCTTACTTATGTAAAATAAATAGAGGAAGTAATACCTGACATGCATAATTTCTCCTTATAGGCTTTTGGTTTTTGTTTTTTAGAACCAGATCTTTCTATATCTTAACATACGTCCACATCCATCATCTATTACTTTCACAATCAAGCAGAACAGCACTGATTCTTGAGACAATTCAAGTTGAGGAGTTTTTTTTTTTTTTTTGTCTTTTTGGAGGAGAAGAAGGGAAAGAGGCTGGAGGTGGGGGAACCTGTACGGATTCACCTCTCTACTTGTTCTCTCTTATCAAAGGCACCCACAGATCTGAAAGTCTGGGGGCAGTGTGAGTAGCCTCTTCACATCCCTGCTGTGTCCACCTGTCCTCTGACAGAACATACCGAGGCTGAATAGACAAAAGGGCAGGACAGGTGCTCTCAGATGTTGCTTCCTGGCTGCCAGCTTTAAGGAATGGTCTCTGAGCACACACTATATACTTTTTGAAGAGCTAGGTCTGAAGCACAGCATCGGGTCTGCAGAGCAACGAAGTCCCTGACATTGGTCTCATTAGCTCCATTCTCACCTGACATCCTGAGACCCGAGAGCACTGGCATTGCAGTGTATGCAGCAGCACACATCTGGATTTACTTGGTCTGAGAGTAGCTCTCAGAGTAAGTCAGCTTTTTCTTTCTACTGATGAGCTCCAGTTTACTAATGTGCAAACAAGGCCAATGACGCAGGTGCCTAATTAGGAGTCAAATCAGGCCCAGGAGAAAGGAAGGGACTGTGATGAGGTGAGCCCATGTATCTCCCATCAAGTTTGGGAATAAAATGGAGCTAGAAATCCCAAGTGGATTTTTTTTTTTTTTAGTAATAAGAAGGGAGACACCCATCACATACTCTTTGTATCTGAATAAGCCGGCCAGGGAATATAATTCTTGCCTTTATGTCAGGCTTCAGTAAACCCACCTCCTATTCTCTGAAGTAGCTGTTAGCCATTATGCAAGTCAGAAATGAATACACCAGGAAGAGCAGAAGAATATAAAAACTGAGTTGGGGGAGGACAGCAGATGCTAAATTCTGTGAAGGTAAAGCTAGGGGAGGAAAGAATGAGAGAAAGAGGCAGGGAGCATGCCAGAAATGTTCACTCATTATTCCCATCCATCATGAAAGCAAGGTGAGGGGCCATGGATATAGCTCAGTGGTATAAGCACCTGTTTGGTGCTGAGTTCGATTCCCAGTAGCAAAAAAAAAAAAAGGAGGAAGAAGAAGAAGAAGGAGAAGAAGGAGAAGGAGGAGAAGGAGGAGAAGGAGGAGAAGGAAGAGAAGGAGGAGGAGAAGGAGGAGAAGGAGGAGGAGAAGAAGAAGAAGAAGAAAAGAAGAAGAAGAAGAAAGAAGAAAGAAGAAAGAAGAAGAAGAAGAAGAAGAAGAAGAAGAAGAAGAAGGAAGGAGAAGGAGAAGGAGAAGGAGAAGGAGAAGGAGAAGGAGAAGGAGAAGGAGAAGGAGAAGGAGAAGGAGAAGGAGAAGGAGAAGGAGAAGGAGAAGGAGAAGGAGAAGGAGAAGGAGAAGGAGAAGAAGAAGAAGAAGAAGAAGAAGAAGAAGAAGAAGAAGAAGAAGAAGAAGAAGAAGAAGAAGAAGAAAGCAAGTTGACCTGGGTGACATGGGTCACCTGGAGTCAGGTTCTGTTCTGTGACATCTTAATTAAAACACAGAACTTATTTTTTAATTGACAACAAAAAAACACAGCCCTACTTTTGGGGACAACAGATCAATTTAAGGCAGTTCCCTAAGAGATGGGGCACCTGTGCACCTAGTAATCTGGTCCTAGGGAAAGTACACGTGAAAAAGTACCACTCATGTTCACATATCCATTGTCTGATCAACTTGGCAGGAAGATGTGGACACTATAGCCCTCAGAGGGTCAGCACTAAATGCTGCTACATACTTAGCTGTTTAATGGTACACTGTTCAAAGGACATTTTCATAACAATTTCTGTACCCAATCACCTGCTTCTGAACTACATTCAGGGGGCCACACTTTGGTTCTGGTTTTGCTTCCATGACTCCTATAAATCCCAAGGGGAATAGCCACTGCACACCCTCCACCTATCTCCTTGGGTGCAAGTGAAGAAAGCCCGGACGCACACCACATTCATAGGGTCTAGATGACCCTTCTTTCCCAGCTTTTATTATGTCCCACTTGAAAATCTTCAACGATAGATCTCACTTTTTTTCGGGGCTGAGAAATCGGTTGCCCACACTGGTTCCAACCCAACCTCATTGGGCTAGCTCTCAGTGGCACAATGTTCATCACTGCTCGTGAGGGTTTATTTCCTTCTATTTGGAAGAGGGGTGTTGAGATTTATCAATTTCAATGAAAAGGTTGGGAGTGGGAGTTAAGGTGTAAATTTCATGTGATCTAACTGTTCTCTATTCCATGGGCTGAGCCCACTCATAAGTCATTTTCTGTGTCTGGAATGCTCTCCACTTCACCACTGCTGGTCAGAACCCTGGTGGGTAACTGTCAAGGAATCCATCAGAGCTCCCTCTGTTATGAAGCTTTCTGAAGTACCTGGTTATAACCTCACTACCGCTATACCTCTGGTGCAAACTAATACAATTAAGCTTTTATACTTATATCCATATCTACCTCATTGCTTTACTAAGGCTTCAAGACTTAGGAAGAATATGCATCTTATTCAACTAGGCATTTCCCCTACTGCCCGGTACATGGTAGACACTCAATAAATGCCTGTTGATTGACAAGTGAATTCACATGAATAGCAAACACTTGTCAAGTTAACACTGAAAACGCTTGGATTTGTCTAAGCCTCAGGTATGGAAAGAGAGGCCTTGTCCAGTACCTTCTTCGTGGTTCTGATGCAGGAGGACTTCTGGCTGTGTGTGGATAGAGTTTCCAGGGTGGAAGAATGGTGAGAAAAGGATCCGAGGTTTCCTCTGCTTCAGAATATGCTGAAGGAGTTCATAGAGCACATCACCTGAGAAGAAAAAGGAACTGGAAGTAGAGATTGGAATACCATTCAACAGCATGGATGGAGCCGGAATTCTGTGCCTGGTACTGCGGCAGGGCTACAGTGTGGACCAAACTGCATGCTGTCCCCATGGGCGCACACGGACAGGACACGGCACCCAAAACTCAAAACATCAGGGCCATGTGATTGTTTAAATCAGACTCTTTTTGATCATGCTGCTAATACATAAGAAAAGTTTTAAAAAATGCCCAAAACCAGAAAGCAAAGGAAACCACTTATAACACTGTCACTCAGAGAGAAAAGCCTTGCTGATACTATCTGTAGTTACATAGCTGGAATTAGGTTGCTAATAATTTAGTGTCCACTTTTCCTTTCTACATCAGGTTTCAAAAATGTCCCCACACTACTAAACTGCTTTTGTAGCTGTCAAATGATAGTTCACTAAATGGATATCCCAGACTTTAGGGGAAACCTACATTGTTCCAACTTATTCCTATGAGTTTTGTGAAAATATTCTCTGTACATCCATCTCTTTTTCACTGAAGATTATTCAAGGAAAACTTTAATGGAAAAGTCTTTAATGTTCCAATGACAACTTACAGAACTCTTCGCTATGGAGAAAAGCATGCCCTTCTAACCCACTGTAACTCCAGGCAGGAACAGAAAGAAAAAACTTCACAAATCTGGTCAGAGGTGCTAGTCACAATGCTCTAAGGGACATTCTGGGATGCTTCCCTCCTTCAAAAACAATACTCATTGCTCTGAGGTCCTACATGCTCTAGAAAATTATCTTGTGGTTATCAGCCACTGGCAGAGGGTGGTGGGGACTGGTTCGAGCCCCTCTTTTCTGATACACTTGGCATTTATTTGAAGTGTCCACTGAGTAGCTCCTGGCCCCAAATCCGTCATGGTCTGATCTCGACCCCTTTGGCTTAGATGCAGTCACACTTCAGGTGGGTGTTTCAAAACCCTGTATGGGTGGGTGATTAATCTTTAAAATACCACAGGCCGCTGACTGTCCCCCCACATCCTTCCCCACGTGGGGATGTGCAATCAACAATTGTACCAAACAATGAGTCTTTGTCTCTAATTTTACCCATTTTTTAACAGATACTTTAATTAACAACTTTATTTAGCTGCATATTGAAGGTTGCGAATATTGCTGCATTATTTTTTCTTCCGAACTCAGCACGAACCTGAGAAATGCTCCATATTAATTTCTTTTTTTCTCCCTCCAAAGCTCCGATTCTCAACTGTTTGTACCAAATAAAGTTCTGTGGCTATTGGCGACCTTCTCCCAAGTGAGTCCCCTGCTCTTCATTCCTTCCTCCACCTTTGAATTGTAGATGCTGTTACTGTAACTTACTGCCAACTGCTATTATTAAATAAAGCAAAAGATTTCAAAGAGTAGACGCCATGTGCTGATTTATCTCATTAAAAAGGGACAGTGAACAAGAAGATGCAGAGGTCTTCTGACCACATTTTTGGAAACATCTCGGGTGAGGCAGAACCTGGACCACGTGATGTGTTTTTGCGCTGAGAAGGGCTTTGGCACTCACGGACTCGAAATCTAGTAGTCATGGTGATGGCTCTCATAGATGGGGATGCGGAGCCTGAAATACAGTCCTATTTTAATGATTCATATTTTAATCTCATACAAAAATAAGTCCCTAATCAACTTTATTTTTGGTTTAGTGTAATATCTGAACTTTTCCTAATTTACATGGCCTCATACTAACTGGGTTTGATCCTGGGGTTTGTTCAATGTTTTATTTCAGTAGTCCACAGAACAGAAAGTGAAAACATTTAAAAATATGTCCCACTAAAAAAAAAAAAAAAGCGTTGTTAATTAGCCTATCCATTTTTGAGGGGAGGCCAGGAAATGTGCATTTAGTGTCCGTGAGGGTGTCCAATCCTCCTGCAGTGGCAGAGGTGTGGCATGGGACATAGACTGCAGACACTGAAGCCTGGACACTGGTCACTTTGGGCTTCTCTATAGAATGCCAATCCCAGCAGCTCCCTCTGACACCTGCAGCGAGGGTCCAGTGAGGGCCTTCTTGAGCAGGACCTGGAACAGGGCTGGAGTATGTGTCACTCCTGTGCTGCACCAGAGAAGGTCCCTGGTGGGGGCTGAAACAAAGGCCAAAGGGGGTGAGGCCACTCTCTCCCATGCTCCTTTGTCTGCGTGCACACAGGCAGGGAGGCCACACATCTGTGTGTGCTCTGGAGTCAGGTGATGCTCCCAAGGCATTCCTCTCGACTGCCCTAGGCTTGCTTGCACTTCCTCATCTGGAAACAGCTGATGCAAATGTGTCCCATCCTTGTGTGGATTCAGTGAGGTGATCCAAGCAATGAGAATGAGCTTGGTATAGTGTCAGAAACATCAAAGCCACAGAAGCAAGTGCTGTCACCTCCTCCCTTTACCACTAAGACTGCACTCTTATTATCGTTGTGATGGCTGAGATGGCTCAGGACACATGTGCAAGCCCTCAGCAGAGCTCACACACAGCAGGACAGTGTCTGGGTCATCGTCAGTTTTATGGCTCCTGCTAGGAAGGGGAAAGGAGGTGCACTGAGGCTGCTGTGCCACTCCTAGGCTCTCTGGACATCTTCTGCTGCCCTGGGTGTGGGCTAGGCCCACAATAAGGCTGATGTGCCTGCATCATGCATTCCCAGGCTGCTTAGTGAGACAGCAGCTGTAAACACTATCCGTGAGAGATGGCCGATGGGCACGAGTATGGCCCAAGTCCCGGGTGCTCAGCCAGGAGAAAACTTAACTCTGAAACACTAGAGTGGGGCTACAGCTTCATCAGTTCATTTGCAGACATATTTGCTCAGCAGTCAAGAACTCGGTCAGGGAATGCAAGCTGGCTTAGTGCAGGGAGCAATGATCTGTGTGCACAGTGTGTATAGGATTGGTGGTAATAGTATATACCTATAATCATGTGGAATTTTGGACCTTGAGAGGATGCTAGAAGTTTCTTAGATTGATTCAATCTGTCTGAAGTCTCCCAGCTCCCCTTCTTCTGCCAAGGAGTGTTTTTTTTTTTTTTTTCTTTTGAGACAGAGTCTCTCTTCATAGTTTAAACTGGCCTTAACTCCCTGTGGAGTCCAGGGTGGCCTTGGACTTGCACTGATCCTCCTGCCTCGGTCTCCTAAGTGCTGGGATTACAGGGGTGTGCCACCATGCCTGGATCAAGCAGTGGCTTTGGCTGAGACATGCTGTGATGAACAGCCAGCCATAGCATGAACAAACCAGTTTAGAACAGTTCTAGTTGGTAGACATACCCACTAACTTGGAATCTGGCTCCCCTGCAATCCCCGCACCTCAGCTGTTAATCTTGCCTTTGGAATACACAAAAGATGTGTCTCATCTACAATAGATTTCTAAAGAAACAAAGACAGCCCCTCCTGCTCTCCTCCTGTCCATTGTCACATAGCTTTTCCACCACCCAGCCTGCCTATCAGTACATTCTTCAAATCCTCATTGACACAGGAAGTCACATTTAAAAAGTAACATTAATAAAGCACCTCTGGAATACAGTCCATTCTGGAATACAGAAGATAGTTAAAAATAAATTACATTTATTTGCCTACTGAAAGCAAAGAGTGTGAACCATAGCATAGTTATATATCTAACTTAGCAAATGACCATTGGCTTACATTCAAAAGGCACTTAAAATTTTTTTTCAGACCATTTAGTGCTTGATAAATCTTCTCCTTCTTCCAGAAAAAAGAGGGAGTAATATTAACTTGTGTTTCTATTGCACTAAGCAATGGAACCCAGGTCTGTTGGTCAAGGGACAACAGCTTTGGTTGGTTCTTCCATCCACCTGCATGCACACATGTACACACATGATGTACACATATGATGTACAGAGGTGGATTTACCATGCAGCTGGTGAGCTTCAGGGCCTTCACTTGCCAAGGTCCTGGGAGAAGTCTTAAAACTTTCATATGCTCCTGTATATATGTACACATCCACATTCAGAAATATAACATACATGCATTTTTGATATGTGTAGCCAAGTACCTACTCTGAGAAGCCTAAATTCTGTTATTTTATTGAAATATGTCTCAAATGAAGAGCAGAGAAAGTAAACAATGCTATTGAAAGTTGCCGTATCAGTCTTACCCAGTGTCTGAAACCAAGAACACATGAGTACTACTGGGGAGGAGGGAGTTAAAATTGTTTAACTTACTTTACTTCTAAAGGGAAAAATTTGGGCTGTGGCGTGAGGCAGCCGCAAGTTTGAATCCTGGTTCCTTTATTTGTCAAGTGTATCCTGTAGGCAAATTATTTTTCCTCCCTGAGGGTTAAAGACTTAGTTCAGTTTCTTTTGCGTAAAATGAGAATAATGACACAGGCTCAGCAGGGCTGTTATAATGATTCAATGAGATGAGAGGTACAAAGCACAGCCCCATGTCTATTATAATACACGCTCAATGGATGCTATCTATCCCCTCATGACTATTCACAGACAGGTCTCAAAAATTTGGCAAAAATCCCATTTGCTTCAATACTTTTATACTTAAAGCACATGCATATGTTTCACAAGATCACATTCATATGTGTGGGATAATTCTTTTTCTATCAGTTGACAATCATTTCATATAGGCATTTCTAGTTTATGGTCATAGCTTTCACCGTCTCCCATTCATAGTCATATGCTCAACCTCTTTTTCGACTCTCAGTTCTCTCTCTCTCTCTTTCTGTGACACAGGCACACATTTTGTCTCTTCTTTCCCTCCAGGTCCTGCTCCTGGCTTTCTCCTACACTCACACTCAAACTTCCCTGAGGAGAGCTGATCCTGTGATGTCCATTTCTTCACTTTCTGTTCTGGGTTCTCTGATTTTTCCCCAAAGAGCTCTGGCTGAAGTCACCTCCCTGTTGTTGAGTTAGAGGGCATGGTTGTACCTGGGGACCTGCCTGACCCCCTCAGCAACATCCACCACCAGGAATCTTGACCTTCCTAGGACACGCACGGTTTCTTCCCACTTCTCCCCTCTTCTTCCTCAATCCTTTGATATTAACGTTTCCTCAGAGCTCTTCCTATCTTTCGTTTTGGGGTGCTCTTGTCTGCTCCCATCACGTCACTAGCTTGTCTCCCCTAAATCTGTTCTACCAGGCAGGGCTTCTCAGCTCTAGGACACAGCTTCTTGCCTCTTGGATACTTCCTCTTGGATGTCTAAAAGGTACCACACCTTCAATGTGTCTGACACAGAAATCGTCACAAACCCAGAGGGGTTCCTAAGTTCAGGAAAAGCTCAGTTAGTTGCTAAGGCCAGAAATCCTTAACTCTTACCTCTCTTTGCTCCTAGACTCCAGTCAAACATCTGGCCCCACTTTTATTTCTTACCTCTACCTTATCATCACTATTCTCTGCTTAAAATCCTGAACATGACCAGCAAAGCCCTATGTGAGTCACTGAAAAAGTAATAAATGACTGAATGGTTACAAAGCTATACAGCATTCTATTCTATTTCCCTTCTTGTAGTTTGGGAGTGAATAAGGAATTTCTAGTTTTTACTATTATAAACTGAATTGCTAAGGGCATTTCCCTCCATTATTGGAGGATTTCCTTGGGATTTTTTTTTTAAGAAATGAAATTATTAGTGAATGAATATGATTAGGTTTCTTTTGCTTTGTTTCGCAGTACTGGAGATTGAACACAGAATATTCACACTGAGTTACATCTCAGCCCTTTTTTAGTTTGAAATAGTCTCCAAGTCACTAAGTTGCTCAGACTGGCTTGAACTTGCAGTCCTCCTGCCTCAGTTTCCCAGAGTAATAATTAGTTTTAAAGTTCTTGTTAAACCCTGCTTATTCTGACAACGGTGGGGCCAGCAGTTAGTGTTATCTACAATGCAACGCTTTGTATAGAGAGCCTTTTGCAGGGTCTTCCATAGCTTCTCACTTCTCAGGCCCAGCAGGTTTAATGAAAAACTATTTATTTATTTATTTTTAAAAAACTTTAACCTCATTAAAATTTGCATTTTTTTTAGGTGATGAGTTGCTGCATACATAAACTCATGTAGATTATCTGAAGTAACATAGTTTCAAACTTTGCAAATAGTTGTCTTTCACTCTTATTGAGAGATTTTAATTTCCTTCTAAACAATTCTTAGGAAAAATTAAAGGAAGGCTGAAGCTGGAGGGACACTTTAAATTTGTCAGAAAATTCTCTCTGCTGCAGCCTTCCTGCCTGTGACAGGTTCAGGATGAAGCTCTGGGTGCAGTACCTTGGCTCTCACCGTACATTGAACAGTGAAGCCCCTGGTGTGGCTGCAGGCCTGGGGAAACTCAGCAGTGACTCAGACATGCCTACTCCTGCACTGGGACGCTGGAGATTTGAGCTCAGCTTGGTCTTGGTTTCTAAGCATCCCATTCAATCCATTTCTATCAGATGATTAAATTACAAACTTTTTATTTAATGTGGAGTACATTCTGTGGGCATAAAACTACGTTAGTCCTGGGAACAAATCTCTGAAATTTACTTTCATATTTATGTCTTAGAGATCCTGAGCAAAAGGGGCAATGTGGGAAAATGTGAATATTATGTTTAAGACAAGAATAAATCTGTTAGAAAACAAATATAATAAGACAATTATCTTTAGCTGGATATGGAGTATAAGGTAAGATAAGTTAATAAGCTCTTGAGAGAAGAGAAATGTTGTGAAATGATTATGTGCTTTATTAAAGGAGGCGCTCAGCACTTTGCGTCTCATGTTAGCCTAATATCACTGCACGACAGAAGGCTCTTGTTAACACCACTTCATAAATGAGTTAAGGGAAGCGCTAACAAAGTAAATGACTTTTCCACAAGTAACTTTGCTAAGCGTTTCTCTGATGTGTGGTAGTTTTTAATTTTCTTACTTTTATTTTTTGCTTGTTTAAAAATGAAGGAAGGAGAGACAGAGTGAACTGGAGGTATGTGTCAGCTCCCACATTTCTGGGTCCCCTTCTGTGACCCATATCCTCAGATTCTCTGACTTTATTCTCGTAAGGCCAGTAGACACAGCTACTCAGTCTAACAAACCACCTCCCGTTGCTTAGCAGAAACTCAGGCAAATTGGTCCAAGGACCTATATGGAGAAAAAGAGTAATATTTTCAGTTTTTATTTTGAAATGGAATTTTACTATATTTAAAGAATCCAAGTGAAGCAAAGATACAGGTTCTCATGGGTTAGAAAGGGAAGGCATAATTTGCAAAATCACACTATGGTATATTTTTTAAAAGAGGGCAAATTTTAGTATGTTAAAATTCCCAATACATTTAGGAACTCCCCAATGTCTTTTTTTAAAACCTGAATTGAAAGAACTTTGAAAATCTGTTTCTTTCTCCCCTTCAAAGCACAGAAAGCATAATATGAATAAATTGACAATAACATAGAGTTTCTGTTCAAATAAAATAATGGTTTTATAAATCTATTCCATCCCAATGCCATGTAATAACTCTAAATAAGAATAAATACTAGTATATTTCCTCTTATTAATATGTTTTCTTAGAGTCTCAGAGTAACCTAGTAATCAAATACCTCTCTAAATTTAAATCACCCAGAAACATTTAATGTGGCAACTATACAGTAGCTCAACGGTTAGGTAAAATTATTCCATCTAGGTGAGGTTTTGTATAAAATGAGGATCATTTTATATTTATTCTTTAGCTTTGCAAATGTTTTTAAAGATGCACCTTATATCATTTGGAGATTAATCCAAAAAAATACTCCATTTATCTGTAACCTTGAAATCTACAGCACATTTCAAGTGTTCCCTGCTTTACTGTAGTGATGGAAAAGGAACACGCTTGAACTGGGAGTGGATAAATTTAATTTGTTAAATTGGCCAAAGAATACAGCATATGGTATTCAGAGACCCTACTGCATATGAATTTAAGATGCATTAATATTTCAGGTAAATATAATGCATCACGTCTAGTTGTCTTCTTGCTACACTGGAGATGAACTGTGTTAGGAGAGCAGAGTTTTGGGAAAGGCCAGGCAGGAAACAAGGCTGGGATCGAGACAGAAACAAGATGGATTATGCAGATACTTTTGTTTCCTTCCAGCAGTGCCATGAGCTGTGAGAAGCTACTGTAGATTCTTCTTAGGTAGCAAAAAAAGATCCAAGGTGGTGGTGGGGCTAAGTTTTACAAGATGATTAGATTGAAGGAGATGGGTATTTATTCATTGTCTGCAGGGTGGGTGGCTGTACTGTTTATCAGAGGCTTAAGGCTGTTTCAGGGTTGAAGCGGGATCAAACCATGAAGAGTTGAAGGAAATACCGGATCCACAAGTGAACATCCCATTTTATGGCTAAAAAAATAAAAGCAAAGGAAGTGATGTGATTTGTGTCCGGCCAGGGGTGGAAGCCAGGGCTTGAGATGTATATCATATCAAACTGCTGAAGCAGAAAGCCCACGTCAGAGGAAACAGTGGCAAATACTCCATCTGAGAAAGGAAAGGTTTTCCACAGAAACCTTGTTCCTCCCTAAGGAGAGCACCAGTGGCAATACGGTACCTCACCACCTGCTGGACAGCCATGTCACAGGGTGGTGGTTCTCTCCTGCTTCTTGATTCTGTCCTTCAGACCCTTAGCCAACATTTCTGCGCATTCTCATGAGTTTTCCTGCAGTCTGTACCGGCAGGGATCTCCTT
Organism: Dasyprocta punctata; assembly: GCA_004363535.1. NCBI lineage: Eukaryota > Metazoa > Chordata > Mammalia > Rodentia > Dasyproctidae > Dasyprocta > Dasyprocta punctata. Next base: position 69,089 of record RJWM01000442.1, read on the forward strand.
GAAGTTCTGTCCATGGCTTTCTGGACAATCTAACCAATATTTATTAAGTGCCAATTAGTTGTGAAGTCTTGTGCTAGGTATAGGAGACAGGGCAGCTTAACAGGATACCATCTCTGCCTGCACTGAACTGTCTTCTCTAGGAGAGGAAGACAACACAGAATACGATCACGTGTGTCATGCATGTGTCAGGGGCTGCGGCAGAAGTAGAGATGGCTCTGGGATAAAACGACAGAGGAATAACACTTAACCCAGGATGAGGGAGGAAGAGACAAGTGCAAGGTGGGAGAATTAGGGAATTAGGGCTGGAAGTCAAGCTTTCCAGGAGAAAGTTGACAGGACTAGAAATGCAAGGAGGGAATCAGACAAGGGAGGGGAAGGAGGGCCCAGGAGTAACAGAGCACAGTGGTTTACGCAGAGGACACAGCCCTCCCTCAGAACTGCTCTTCAGCAAACCAGTTTATACCTCTCCTCTGACCCTGCCCTTGCCCCCATCTCCCTCTTGTTTACCTTTCTGACTTTTCAAAGTGAGGCTCCATTACCATACTGCTGAGTTCCATCTGACAATCTTGCTAGAAAGGGCCTCTCTTACCTATAAAACCCAGACTGCTGTATCCCTGCCTCAGCTGCTCAATGAACACTCATAGAATGAATCTGTGCTGCCAGTGCCTAATTGGGGTCTGCAGCACTCATGTGTGAACTACAGCCCCCGGCCTGACCTGGCCTTCCTGCCTCCTGCCTCTTCCATCAGTTGGATTTTTTTCATCATTGCTCAAGTACACCACTCTGTTCCCGTTACCCTCTGTACTCAAGTCTTGCCTTCCTTCATGTTCCAGACCAACTCCATCTCTTCTCTCACAAGACCTTTACTACACTGGCTCTCCTTCCACCAGCTGTCTTTGGCCTTCAGGGTCCATGCAGTCCTGCCGCTCTAACTAGACAGTAACTTCCCCAGAGCAGAGCCATTTCCACATGGCCCACCCCAGAAAATGGCTGAGAAAGTGGGTAGCTTCACCTGTTGAGCAGAGAGAACCTCGTGATATCAGGACAACTAAGGTCAGTGAGGAGCCAAGCCAGGAACAAAGTGGAGCACCTGAGAGATGATGCAGGGAAATTCACAAAGATCTGGGAGAAAAGCTCGCCCAGGGTCTAAGTCAAATCAAGTCAAAACACATCACTGGGTTTTCCTTTGTTTGTTTTACACAACTGGTTTCAGTGGAACATGAAAGAGTTAGGGGTTTTTGCCTCTAGGCATATAACATTGCCTCTGAATATAACACCACTTAAGTTTCCACTCGAACAGAAAAGAGAAGTATTTTGTAGTCAATTCAAAGTAACTATTTAGGAAAGTTTCATTTACTTATATAGTTGTTTACAGTTTTCTTATTTTGAGATTACAAAAAGAATCAAAGATTTGAGACAAAATCTTTCTGGTATGGTTGTGTCCCTGAGAAAAACTTAAAAATTAGCTGCTTTCAGAGCTATAAACTTTCAAGTTTCAGTAACATCCATACTTTTGGGGGAAATGTCCTCTTTAGCGTTTCTCCATATAAACCATCTGCTGTGATTGGAAAAAGCAGGGACGTACTCTGCAAGCCCATCTCACCCCTGGAGTGGGGCTGCTTCCTCAGGAGGGTTAGTTTATTAACTGCTGGCAGGCCTCCACAGGTAAATGAGGGTTACATGCACTTACGGACTACACCAAGGTCTTATGCATGCAATCTGCTCTTTGCCAAGAAGAAAAGGTATCTGCTAGGAAGGTCATATTAAAGTTAGGGTCTACAATAAGACTCAATAGGATGAGGGCCTTTTGGTGCTCTGGTAACTACTCCCTCAAGAAGCATAAACCAGAGACCAAAGTTCCCCTCTGACATGTAGTCACCAGACACCTGCCTGCTTGATAACCATAAAGCAGAAAATTGAGAAGCATTTTTGAAGGCTTATCTATGTCAGCAGCACTCTTTGTAGCAGGTGCAAATGCTTATTGCTGGGCTCCAGTGTGATCTTAGGAGCCCATATTTCAACAAATCTTAGGTGGGCCTGAGAAAACACCTACTTTTAGTTTTCAGGATTTCTAAAGCTATAGTGTTTTTGTTTTTTGAGACAGGATCCTTGAACTCACTATACAACCTAGGCTGGCTCTGTACTCATGGCCATCCTCTTGTTTCAGCCTCCTGAGTGCTGGGATACAGGTGTGTACCACCACACCCAGCTGTTTTTTTAATTGATCAGTTCCTGACCTATACTAACTCTCAGGTAGATGAAAGGGCAGGAATGGTGTTTCCCTCTTTCACTGGGGGCAGCACAACATCACTCAAGTTCCAGGGTTAGCAAGCAAAACGTGGGCAATCTTTCCTAACCATAACACTCCACCCACATCTGGAAATCTCTTTCTCGCCTCTCAGACTGGTTTCTGTCAGTGGGATCTTCCTGCTGGTAAACTGTCACTGTTCCTATGCTGTGATGATTGGCTGTGCAGACTGCTGGTACAGGATGGGCTGTGTCAAAGGCCAACCACCAAGCGACTATCCGTGCTGAGCCCACAGCAGCCCAGGGTGTGGGTGCTCACCTGAATGAGGAGATCGATAGCGAAAGTCCTCTTTGGTCAGCAGCAGGAGCGCTTTGCCGTTCATTTCAAACGTGTTGCTGTCAATTGGCCTTAAAGAAAACTCATTTTCAGCCCACTTGAGCCACTGGGCTACGTCATCCCTGCTCCAGTAAATTGGCTGCAAGCCTGTTGGGGAGAGAAGGAGGCAGAAAGGAAGAGAAAAAAGGTCTCATCAGTTAGTCAGTTGGAACAAGGGGAAGATCTCTAAATGGTTAACAAAATTCAGTCTCTGCACCTTAACCGCCCTGATAGTCAATTCTAAATCCCGAGTTAAAACTCTAGCTTCATAACTGCTCAAATGTGCTGTCAGATTAATTTTTTATTTATAGGCAAAATAAAAGAGAAAACCACACTTTTCCAAATGTGTCTAAGGATGACAGGTCTTAGAGCCCTGCTCCAGGGGTGGCCTGAGGCACACAAGGGGCCCAGAATCCAGACAAAGCTATGTGCTCTGGATGGGACCTTAGAGTCAGAGTTGATCTGATGTAGCCCCGAGTCTTTCTGAAGTGAGAATGTTCCAGAGCTGGCCTTGACCTTCCAGAGCTGCCAAACAATGAAGTGTTCCCTGAAACTTCTTCCAGGAAGAGCGATTCACTCCGCCTCTGGGAAACCATCAGCTGGCCTCTCGGAATAAGAGGGCAAGGTAAGGATGAAAGGTCTTCTGCCTCTTAAGGACACGCTAATGTTACAAGTTTCTAGGGAGGGTGGTACTTGGACTGACTAGGACCAATGCAGGTGGAGGAGGCCTAGAATAGACACTGATGGGGTGATCAGGTTAGGTTTCTGACACCACAACTACAAGCCCACATTTTTATTTTACTTTGCTACTGTGGGAAATCTTTGATATGCGATTCAAAGAATTGGTTCTCAAAGTATGATCCCACGAGCCCTGAGGGTTCCCAAGATCTCTGTAGGGTGTCTATGTGAAATTCTTTTCATAACAATGTAAGAGAGTATTTGCCTTTGCGGCTCTCATACTTTCATGAACATACCTACATGACAAGTGACATTGCAACAAGCTGAAAGCAGAAACAGTTAAGAGAATCTAGCCATTTTCTATTAAGCTAGGTGTTAAAAAGACTTGCAAACATGTGCAACATTGCTATTCTTTACACAGTTTTTTTGAGGGAACACACATTTTTGATCCTGTGTCCAAAAAAAGCGGGTGGGGGGCATTGGGGATTCAATATAGCTCATTGGGGTTTACTGGTTTAATTCCCAATAACACACACAAGTAGCTTATTACTTTCCATTAAGTAAATGAATATTTTAAATTCTCAGTTTTAATTCATAATATGGCAAAATTAGATAATATACAATCCATGTGAGCAAAACCTTTTTGGAGTTTTCAATAACTTTCAAGAAGTGATAAGAGTGCTGACAGCAAAAATTTATGAACCACTAGGTTGGAAGATGGTAGATGCTCAACAGAGTTTCATTCTTGAAAATCAAGTGGCAAGGGTCAAACAGCACGGTGGAATCAGAGCATGCCAAAAAGAGCTCCAGTCTTTCAATGTAAGTTACTTAAACTTAGGGAGACCCTGGAATGTGTCATAAAAGTGTCCTCAGGTTCAACCCTGGAAGGAATCACCTTTCACCTGACACCAGGCAAGACAAAGCACCGATGTGCTAGATGTGCTGGTGTAGGGGACACATGGCTCTGGTGCCCTGGAGATTGTCCATGGCTCTGGGCACAATTGTTGGCTGTCTTCCTGGCGCAGTTTCTGCAGAACACAGTTCTAAAGGGGGGTAGCTGGCTTCTGCCAACTCCGGAAGTCCTCTCAAAACCAGTCTGTCTTGTAAGGGACCAATAAAGAACTATTGGCCATTGGGACAGATAGCCCTTAAGGATTTTTAAGGTTTCATATTAATTTTTTTCCAAATGGAAATAATAAACAGTACTATGGAATAATGATTTGTAGTACATGACTGCTTTATGACCTTTAGAATAAAACACATACACTAAAGGATCCAAAGTTTTGTTTCTTGACTCTTGCTTGAGCCTATTAAAAATGGCCCCACATACAGGCAGGCCCACCTCTTCCCAGTAACCTTGAACATGCAAGGAATCACAGTAAGATGGGAGTAGCAGTCAATTTCATTTCACTGTTCTTTTTTCTTTTTTTTTTTTTTTGAGTCAGGGTCTTGCTATGTAATTCAGGCTGGCCTGGAACTCATGGTGATCCTCATCCCCAGCCTCCCAAGTGCTGGGATTACAGATGTGCACCACCACACCCAGCAAGTAGTCAATTTTTGTTGTTGATGTTTGTTTGTTTGTTTTTCTGAGTACCAGGAATCAAACTCAGGGCCTTACACTTGCCAGGCAGGTGCTGCGACACTGAGCTAAATCCCTGGCTAGCAGCCAATTTTTGAGACAGTTAAAACCCTAAAGTTTACTTCCTCCCATCAACGGTATCAGAGAGAACAGTACAGTGACTCATTAGTGCAGATGCTTGTCCTCCTCTCCTTCACAGGAGGAGCAGGAGTGCAGTGGCCCTGTGGGGACAAATAGGAGGTTCCAGTCAAGTTTGGCCCAGGAAAGCACCTGGCAGTGGCAGGGCCAGAGGGCAAGGGGTGCTCATACAGAAACAGGGAAAAGCAGGGGGCAGCTTGTGGAAGTGCAGACGCCAAAGTGAATACAGAACCGAATCCTGCTGAGAAGGGGATATGAAAGTAAAATACTGAAGTTTCTGCAGGGGACACAGTGAAACAGAGGGAGGCGGTGAGAAGGGGGTGGGGGGCGCAAGTAGTAATTTGAGGTTCTTTATATTCTACGGAAGAAAATACTCATGAGTAATCTTTTCCCTAAATACAAGAAGAGTCACATACTCCAAACAGCACTGCCCGTTAAGAACAACAGTTTCTCTTCTCACTTCCCATTAATCTCTCCCACAGCTTGGCCCTAGAAGCAACCAGGGCCACAGTGGAAACCCCCTCACCAGAACCCGAAGCTGCATGCTCCAGGCTTGTGTACAAAAGGGACCCACCAGCTAGTTCCAGGGAATGCGGGGCAATCCCAGCAGTTTTACAGACGCCATCAAGATGAACAAGCTACCTGCTCCAGGCCATTCAATAAATTGATCAGTCACTGCTCTTGCATTAGCATAAAGAGAGGTGGACAGCTCACTGAGCTGGAAAGAGGTCAGATACACTTCTGTGCTGAAAGTCGGGTCCCACTGCTATTTCCTTTTTAATTCAACAGAACAAAGAGGTTGTGGTATGGAACGTGCTTTGCAATTCTAATTGAAGAAAAGGAAGCCATTTCTCTCAAACCTGGGGGCCCTCTAAGGACTGCGTGATAAAGCATTTAAGTCTAAATACAATACAGCCTAGTACCCAGAGAGGGCTCTGTTCTAATCCAGACCATTTAATTTACTAAATAGTCATTTAAGAAGCACTTGTATGCACATAGTGTGGTTCTAAACACTTTATAAACATTAGTTCATTTAATTGCATGCTCAGGCATCCCATGAAACAGGAGGTTCAGATTAGGAAACTGAGGCTCAGTATATTTTGGGGATCTGTCTAAGGGTGTATGGCCCTAGAACAAGATGAGCTGAGATCAGAATCCAGGCATATGCTTCTAGAGTCTGTGTTCTTAGCCATCACTCTGCTTACCCAAGCATTCCCCAACCAGACTCAGTATAGACACTGTTTTCAACATCTATTCGGGATTCAAAAAAGACTTGAGTGAACTGATTCTTACACATCCAAGACTGAGATCTCTAGAGACTTTCTCAAGTTACCAACAAACTAAAAAGCATAGCAAGAAGTGGGGTCGGGGTAGGGGCACGATCTGTAGATCCTTGGAGGAATAGATTCATAAATGGGGAGAGGAGGCAGGTGTACTTGCGACTCTGCTTTGACTGCATGTAGGAACAAAGCACCACTCTTACAGCTGCTTGACCATGACACTCACCAGTGCTGGGTTTTGATGGTTCATGTGATTCACAGCCACTACTGGGACAGAAGTTGTACAGGCAGGATGAGAGAGGGACACATATGACTGGTTTTACAGTTGGCTGTTGCAATTTTAACTCAGCAAAGTTAAAGGATATAATGTTTGTGATCATTAAGAAACAGAAAGAGGAGAGAGAGAGAAAAAGAGAGAGAGAGAGAGAGAGAGAGAGAGCATTCTTCTGAACCTAGGACAGCACTCCTTGTGCATATAATGAACCTGTGAAACTCATTTACTAAGATCAGAATTTTTAATGCCAATTAATGTGAGGCTATTTGGGAATAATTTTGCATGAAAGAAGTGCACTACTATGATTAAGCAAATTACTAAGAATTCCACCACACTTTTTCTTCCATGGGAAGTCAAGCCAAATTCTGGTATTATACCCTTCAACGATACATTCACCCAGGCTCTTAAACTTCCTTGATTTCCCCAATTCTGCATTCCAAGGGGCAGCTACATACATCAGGATATTCTGACCCTCATTTCAGACTCTGAGTTATGCTTAAACTTGTGATGAGAAGTGTTCTGGGAGTCAGAGCCTGGATTTTATTCCCAGATCAGCCACTAATTAACATGTGATTCTGGGCAGGCTGCTCGGCTTTTCATTGGCTCACTGGCTTCATTTCTAAAACAAGGAGCTTAGAGTCTGTATCACTATTCCCTTTGGGCTTAATACAGTCAATATGCTCCTATTTAATTTGGATCTTACAAACCAAAGAATACACACAGGGAAGAGCTTTTCTTTTTCCTACAAAATTACTCTTTGTTCATGATCATGACCCTAAGACCTTGAGATTTTGTAACTTCCTGAAGGATCTTCTGAGTCATGGAACACAGATTAGTGCATAAGACTATTTTATTATATTCTAATTCTCTGGAAAACTGTAAGTCAGCCATGGCAATGATAAACATAGAAGTCTGCAAGCTGATCTACTGCGTCCCCACATATTACCTTGTGCAATTCCCACAAACGTCTCCCAAAGTTAATTGGGATCTCATTTCAGTTTAATAGATGAGAAAACAGAGGGCTCATAGTCAGTAGATGTGCTTTGATCAATATTTGGCTCAAGCTCTCTCTCTTTTTATTTGGTGGTACTGGGGAGTTGAATGTAGGACTTTCTGCATGTTTGGAAAGCACTCTACCACTAAGCTATAGGCCTAGTTCCCAGTTCAAGCACTTTGGGTATCGTAGATGTTCACCAAAAACACCCTTTACCCCTAACTTTCTGTATAAATGAATTTGCTCTAGATTCCATGGTTTGGAAAAGAATCATAAAGTGTGAACTATGAGAAATACCACAAAGGTGATCGAGTCCAATCCTGATCCCACTTTACTGATTAGGAAACTAAAAAAAGTTAAGACTGAGCTACAATCAACCTGCCCCCAAGTGCCCTGATTCTTTTCAGTATCCCAGGTCATGCCACAATGTGATCAGATGACACACAACAACTTCGTAACCCTTGACATAGTTGCAGTAGTTACCCATGACATAGTTGCAGTAGTTACCCCACTCCCTTGCTCAGTCATCTCCCCTCCAGACTCAGCAGCTTTCACTGGCCCAAACATAATTCTGCACTGTAGTGTTCAACCCTCACTAACCTGTCCACCTACTCTGGAGACACTGGCGTCATCCCTAAACACAGCGCAGGAACAGGACCAGCACTTTTCCTTCATGAACAATATAATACAGTTCTATGGACAGTGTTAGTCCACAATTATTGAGTGTTTTCACCATAATCAAGAATCTTGTCTTACAGATGAGAAAACTTCAGCACACATCAATGTAAGTGGTGGTGCTGGGACTGTTGGCTCTACTGTTCTTATTCATTCTCTTTGTCTCTCTCCCTCTTTCATACCCGGGATTAAACAAAGGCCCTTTGCACTCAGCTACATTCCTATCCCTTCTTTATTTCAAGTCAAGGTTCTTGCCAAGTTGCCCATGCTGGGCTCAAATTTGCAATTCTCCTGCTTCAGCCTCCCAGGGTATGGGGATTATATGTAAGTGCCGCCATGCCCAGTTCCACAGGCCCAACTCCCAATATTCATCATATTACTTCTTAAGTGGCCTAAAAACAGAAAACACGACTGTTGTCTTTGTGCATATGAGTTATGTAACTCTAATTTCTATAGGACTCCTGTAGGAACATCACTACTCCACTTTACAAAGGAGAAAATCCTCATTTACCAAAAAGAAGTGACTTGGGTAAAGACATACAGCCTGGAAATGGAAGAGCAAACATTTGAAACCAGTTGATCAGAACCAGTCTACAGTATTAACCACCTGCCTATCGATCTAGGCTTATTTGGCATTTTGGCAGGACATAAAATTAAAATCATGAATTACTTTAAAGAAAAAAGAAAAATGTTTCCCAGAGATTAAGCATGCAGGCATTGGGCACCAATAACATAGAACTTCTGTTTCTTAGCTGTGTGCCCTTGTGCAGGTTCCTCAACCTCTCTGTCTCAATTGCCTTAACTGAAGAATAGGGGAAACTTTCAACCTGCAAAGTAAGTAGCATTACATTGCAGATGACATGCTTATCAAATTTTCTGACGCCATGCAGTGAGTATAAAGTAAAATTATACAAATGATAAAGATGATCTAAAAGACATAGCCCAGTATTTGGTATAGAGAAATCATTTAATAAATTATATTAATAAAATATTTTTAAAATATTATCTATTTTTTTACTATCATTATTACCATGATTATTTTTATAATCTCACCCTGCACATATTTACATGGTGCTTGGGATCTAACTATAAGAATGCAAGTTAATCAATATGAAATTTCATCATTCCGGCTTCCTGCAGTTTCTCCAGATCTGGATCTCTTTCCTGGACCATCTACATCCACAGCATCATGTCATTTGCTCCTTTGATAAGTACTTGCCACTTCAACAGGGGACTGACAGAGTGCTGATCAGGTGAGGGCAGAGACGGATACAGATCAAAGGATTAGCTCCTTTTGAGTAGAGTGGATCAACTGTTACTCCCTCTAAATACTCTGCTGGTATTTTTCCAAACTATCCATAAAAGTACCATCACAGACACAATAGAATACTTTCCTGTTGTCCAGAAATATAATAACTAAAACTTACACCAAAGTTATTCAGGAGGATGAGGAGGAAGCGGAGGAGTAGGCATCTGGCTCTGAAAGTAACTTTTTCTAAGTGCTCATTATTCACAGGTATAAAAATCTGTCCTGGATTTCATCAGCAAGTGCTTTCAGGTTAGCTGTTTTAGTCAATACTTTTCCCACTTTCTATTTCTAATATTAGGCAAACAACAGTTCATCTTTCTCATACCACCTCCATTTCCCACTCCCTTAAGGGTCATTGTCACGGATAGCTTTTCTTTCCTTCCTTGCTTCCTTCCTTCCTTCCTTCCTTTCTTTCTTTTGGGTACTGGGGATAGAACTCACGACCTAGCGCTTGCCAGGCAGGTGCTTACACTGCTGAGCTAAATCCCCGGCCCAGGGGTAGCTTATCTTTCATCCATGTAAGTTCTCTCCTACGGACGCTATTTATTTGGGTCAACAGCCTTGAGGTTATTTAGAATAATTTACATTTGCTTTTACAGTGAATGCACCCATCATGGGCTGAAAGTCCCTTTTGTCAACATGCACACTATCTGTTTTAGTCTATCATTTCCTTGATGAAAGAGTAGAGAGAAAGAAAAATTGAACAGTTGTGTTTGGCTTTGCAGCTGGGATGTTAATCCATTCAACCCAAACCAGTAAGCTGATAGGTGTATTCTTATAGTACTGCACCGCAACACTCATTGTTCCCTGGGTATCTCCCATAGCTTCCAGTACACTCAGTTTAACATTCTAGATCTAAGTGGGCCGGGAGTTTGGCTCAGCCCCTTACACGCCTGTCAGGCAGGCGCAAGGTTGTGAGTTCAATCCCCGGTGTTGCAAAAAAAAAAAATAAAAAAAAAACATTCTAGATCTAAGAAATTCTCCTTTACATTTTTCTTTTCAGTAAGCTGTTTTTTCACTCTTATATACATCTTTGTAAAAGTCTGAGCTCATTGGACCGGCATAAAGCAGTGGGAAGCTAAGTTGGCATGATCTTTGTGGCAACTGAGTTGGTGATGTTTCAAGAGTCTAGTAAATGTTAGCTTCTGACAATCTACCTTAAAGAAATGATTTAGCATACAGAAAAATCTCTCATGCATAAAGATGTTCATTGCAGTGTTATTTTGAATAGTGAAAAAAATGGGAATATAAATAAGAATAGAGGTTAAGTAAACTAATGACATCTATTAACAACATAGATAACATCTATGATAGAACATTATGTAACAAATAACAAAGTATTTGTAGAGTATAAATTAATATTGAAAACCAAAATATTGTGTTCACACAATAATCTCAAAAATGCACAGAAAATATTATAAAATATAAAATATTAACAGTAACTATCACTTGATAATAGTTATAGCTACATTTATTGTCTTTTTCATTTTTTATTTCCCAATTCCCTAAATTTAACATGTATTACTTATATATTTTTAAAAAATCCATTTAACAATTAAGTACATCAGAGACTATCCCCAATACAGCCTCATTGGATTTTTTTTAGTTTTTATTTTTATTAGTATATGTTTGCAGTATACAATGATTGCATTCATCATGGGGAGTTGGTATATGTACACAATACATCTTAATTCTTCTTACACTCTCTTTCACTTCCTTCCTTTCCCCTTCCTTCCATCCCTTTGTCTCTTTCCCATTTACAAAAGATCTATCACCCTGTTTCCTATCTATCTTTTCTTTTGCTATTTAATTTATACTCTGGATTTCTCACAAAAGAGAAATCATGTGACATTTAAGCTTATGTGTCGGATTTACTTAACATTATGATTTCAAGGTGTATTCATTTTCTTACAAATGACTTAAATTTGTCCTTCTTCATAGTAGACAATACCCCACTGTACGATCAGATGCTTCAGTTGTCTTCCCCCTTCTTATTCCAGTAGGAGTCATATACAGTTATTAAGTCCAAAAATTTTGCATTCAAAACCACACTGACTTTCCTAGCTGTGTCACAACTTTTCAGTTCATGGGACCATCGGTACTTTTTCTCTAAACTTCTAAATTTTGCCTTCTTTAAATCAAGAAAACACATCTCATAGTGTCTTTCATTTCCCTTCCCTAATATGAAGATGACATAGATGACATTTTCATTCTTACCAAAAGTTCCTATCATTTCTACTTTGTCAACCAATTCCTCCTTATTTTTCAGACTAGTCCAATTAGCAGTGCCCATCATTGTCTCTTCTACCTTTGTGGAGATAAAATTGCTAATGTTTAGGACTTAAAATGTGTGTGCATGTGGGGCCTGGCACCTAATGGTCCAGACTCTACAGTGCCAGACTCCATAGCCAAATGCCCCAATGCTAGGTGATCCGCCTGGGGGCTGGCCCTGCGGCCTGTGACCACCACTCCTCCTTCCAGAGCCTTTCATCACCTACTCCTGCTCTGGCTTGGACACCCAGGACACTTCAGATCTGTGCAGTTCCAAATATCGCAAAGTTCTCCCACATCCATGTCACTTCAGCAACTACTCTGTGAAGGGGATAAAGTCAGCAAAACCACATTTGCATAACACACTGAAGTTCAGAGAGCTTGAACAGACTTCTCCCAGTCATACTGAGCATATACAGTACCAGAATGCTAACTAGATCCAAGGCTCTGGACCATTACGTGTCAGTGAATTTCCTCTGAGTCAAAAGAAATAACAGATATAAAAGCCCTGGCACTCTCAAATGTTGTGTAAAAATGCAAAGGATTAGGAATAATAAGCAATAAACTGGACTTCTCATGGCAGGCCTGGTTCAGTGTTAGATCCAGAATTGTGCAGAGTGGCCCAGACAGCATCTTCTGACCTCTGCAGCAGCTGGCAGGGCTTACCTTGCAATTCTTCCCCATGTGCCCTACCTTCCAGAAAACCCAAATATCCTCAGGGTCCTTGGCACTGCTTCCAGAGGATGCATTCTGATAAGCTCCAGGTCTTAAGTCTGCTGGGTTTGCCTTTAACCTTGGATATACTACTTGATCAAAACTGCTTTCTGTGCACAAATTCTGTCACCAGGGGACTGGAAGTTCCAAAAACACTGCCTCTTTCTGTTCCCAAGCTCAACCTAGATCTCACACTCAAGTTTCCAAGTAGAGGGTGGAAGGTTATCCTCAACCCAAAACTCCAAAACCAGAGATGCTTCATGTTCATGCTTACATCTAAAGTTACATTCAATTTCCTGAAACCACTTTTTTCTTATAAACTTCACTTTGTAGATTTTTCTAACTTTCACCAAGTTTTAATCACAAAGGAGTTTCTGGCAAGAAACTCACTGACAGCCAGCCTGGCCCATGGCTTGCCACTCACCACTGTGAACACTACTTTATGAGATTCCTTCTCATTTATGCTTTTGGCCAGTGACGCCAAGGTGGCAGGAGGCATGTAACATTTTATTTTATTTTATTTTTTGGGTAGCAGGGATCAAACTTGTAACCTTGTGTCAGCCAGGCAGGCACTTACACCACTCAGCTAAATCCCCAGCCCTATTTTTTTTGAGACAGGGTCTCACTATGCAGTTCAGGCTGGCCTTGAACTCACTTTATAGACCAGGCTGGTCTCGAACTCACAATGATCTTCCTGCCTCAGCCTCCCGGAGTGCTGGGATTAAAGGCGTGCGCCACCATGCCCAGCGGCATGTAACATTTTAGATAAGAGCTCAGGTTTTGGAGTCAGATCAGTGTGAGTTAAAATACTGATCCTGCCATCTACTAGCTCAGTAGCCAAATGTAGTTACATTTTGGAATCTCTACTTCCTAAATTGTAAAATAGGGCCAAGAATAGTGCTTACCTTCTAGGGAAAATTTAAATGTGAAATGCAATGATCCCTAAAAGGACTAGCACTGCCCGGGTATATAGAAAGTGCTCGATCCATATGGGGGGTTGGGTAGGATGCAGACTAGAAAGCCAGGTGTACCTCGTCATATGTTTCTAGGAGGATAAAATACTTTCTACTGCTCAGTGGAGTGTTGGAAGTTGAAGCAGGAGTTCTTTGTCCCTTATAATGCTCTGGCACAGAAACAGAGCCAGCAGCCCCTTGAAGAAGTGTACTGGCACAAAGAATGTGCAGGCTCAGAAACCGGCTCAATGTGGACAAATGGCCTGGAGGAGGTGAGAGGCTGGAGGAAAGGAGGCTGAGTAGGAGCCTACTAGATCCTAGACAAAGGTGAAGGAAGTGAGACATTAGCCTCAGATGTGAGGTTTAAGCACCTTTAAAAAGCACCTAGTAATTAGGATAGATAATAAAGCTGGGCATGGTGGCGCACGCCTTTAATTCCAGCACTTGGGAGGCTGAGGTAGGCGGAGCATTGTGAGTTCGAGGCCGGCTTGGGCTACAACATGAGCACAAGGCCGACCTGAGCTAGATAGTGCTACCCTGCCTCAAAACACTAGGGCCAGGAGTTTGGCTCAGTGGCTTAAGCGCCTGTCTGGCAGGCACGAGTTTGTGAGTTTGATCCCCGGTGCTGCAAAAAAACCCAAAAAAGGATAGATAATAATAATTCTATGCAATACAGTCATCCCTGCATATCCATGGCTTCCACACAGCACAACTGCAGATTAAAAATATATTTTTAAAATTACATCTGTACTGAACTTTTAGATATTTTTCTTTATTCTCTAAACAATGCAGTATAACTACTAATTACATATCATTTACATCTTATTAGGCATTGTAAGTAATCTGGAGATGACATAAAGTATACAGGAGGATGTATTTAGATTATATACAAATATTATACTTTTATATATAAGGGCTTGAGCAGTCTTGGATTTGGGTATCAGTAGAGGTCTGGAACCCATCTTCTGCAGATGACAAATATTGACTGTATTTGAAAAATCAAAGTTAATGCAAGAAAAAAAATTCACGACAAACTCAACACTGACAACTGAAGTCATAGGGATAAGAGAGTTAGTGGAGTGGGTACAATGCTCATGGAAAGAGGAAGGCAGATCGGAGCAGTACTTTCTCAGCTTTTGGAGGCAAAGGATTCCTTTGTGAGCTCAGGAAGAGTCATTACGCCTCTCCTGAAATGTAGAGAAATATCTGCCTGGAATTTCAACATTTATGGACAGCCCAAGTTGATCCATGGGACACTGGAGAATCAGCTAAGTGTCTGTCAGTATCATGTGTGCAAATGAGTCTGACAATACGTACCTATGATACAATGCAAAGACAAATTACATTTGAGAAACACACACACATATCTCTCTCAATATTTGGAGGACAACAGAAGAGAAGAAGCAGGAAGGTTACTCTCTTCTACTCTGAAATGGAGGGAAGATGGAGTGACAAGAGCTGGTCCAGGGGACACCTGACCTTATGTGGAGAACATTCCTCTCTTGGGTATGTTAGAAATCATTGTTCACATAATGGAAGCTTTTATTCATACTGCAAATTATTACTGCAAGTTACTTCAGCCTATGGCAGTGAGGCCACATGACTACACAGAAGAGACACTATTCAAAGACGAGCATCTGAAGAAAAGATGCAAAAGGGGAAGAATTTCCCATATGGTAGGAAAGAAGGGCACATTTTATCATTAAATTTACTGATATTTATGCCCATAAGAAGTCCAACTTTAGAAAGAAAAGCATACAAAGCTAAATGTTAAGAGTTGGAAAGTTTCTCACACAGATTTAGTGAACAAATTAGAACTGTTTGTGCAAAGCTGGTGCAGAGATATTTCATCCCTCAGTGGAAAACAGACAAGTGGCGAGAATTTAAAGATGCGGTTGGACCTGCATGATCCACAGAATGGGGATGATCTTTAGAAGAAGGTGCCTGAATAAAAGTGAACGTGTTTCTTTTCTTTCCCCTCTTGCTCTTTTAAGCCACAGACAGATGATCTCTTGTGCCTACCCCGGCCACCATCGACAGAACATTCCTTTAGGGAGTGAAACAAGAGTAAACTCATTTTCATTCTGGACGGGACTGCTCGGCCCAAACACTGGGATGGGAGAGGCTGCCTTCTGTGTGCCTCAGCTGCTCCTGTTCCTTCCCTTTATTCTGAGGAAATTTAAGAAGGCAGGCTGCCTTTTCTCAGGATGGAGACCAGCCCTACCACCACAAATTCAGAGAGGTCAACAGGGACCCAAAGAAGGCCACACAATAGAAGTATTTAACTTTTACAATACTTATGCTCCACAGACCTTGGAAAATACACGTGGGAACTCAAAAGACATATTTAACCAGTGGTACAAAGCAACCCCTAACACTTCCACAACAATGCTTTCCTTGCAAATGTCTTCTTCTAGAGAGAATTCTTTTTGCTTTTTTCTTCTCTGCTGCCCTGACTCCTGGGGTAGAGACTCCAAGTGTCTGCAGAGGCCCCACTGGTTGCCTCTTGTGGAACTGAGTCTTTCCCAAGCTGCTGATTCAGCATCCGAGGGGCAGAATGACTGTGACAACACAGGCGGGATGAAATCACTCTCACAGCGTTGCTGACGCCTTATGAAATGAAGAAAAACCAAACTTGGACAAGCAAATTCTATTTCGAGATAATCGTGTTACACTTGTGTGCATGTGCATGTTTGTGCCTGAGTGTGTGACAGCCTTCTGTTACTCACCCCCTGTCCCTTCTTTATTCACAGGGAAATGACTTTTGTAGATGTATCCACAAAAACAGATAGAATTCTTTCCCTCACTAGTTGCATTCTCCATCAGAGATGGGAAGGTCATTGATCCCCAGGTTAAAAAAACATCACATGGAGTCAGGCAAATTGAAAATAAAACAAACCAACCCCCTCCTCCCTGTAGCCGGCTCAGTGGTCAAAGGGACACCAGGAGGCCCACCCATGGGGAAGACATAGCACCTTGCTCTCGTGCTCCCTCATTCAGTCTGAAATTTTATATTATTCTCTCCTTGGATGAAGCATGAACACCTCTGTAGAAGAGAAAGCTGGCAAAGAAGAGAAACATGAAATTCATTCACGCTTGCTTTACTAGGCAGCCAGAAAGAGTCAGAGGAATGAGCCAAGTGACACTAAAGGGTTTGGGACAGGCAGCACAGCAGTGGGGGATCCCAGCAGCCAGGAGGCAGAATGGCAGAGGGTACCTTGAGGAGGAGATCTGAACTCAGGCAAGAGCCTGTAGTCACTGAGGGCTCATAACTCTGCAAAAGTGCTTATTATTCTGCAGCAGACAACGGGTACATGTACAATACCAGTGCCAGTATTCTGAGTCCTGGAAGAGGCTTTCATGTAACTGTGACATGGGAGTCTCAAAAAACTGTAAAGAAAATGCACGGCACATCACTGATGGTGCAAGCAATGTTCACTCTCAAAGTGCAAAGCTGCTTTCTGAGGCTTGGTAGAGAACTCCAGGTAGCCTGTTTATAAAACATTCCGCCCACTTTAAGTTCTTGCAAGAGTTACTCACTTGACAGAAATACTAAAAATCGCCTTTAACCAATTCATTACAGAATAAATCCAAATTCAAACGTGGATCCTATTTCTGTCACCTACTAACTAGCCTGTTGACTGGAAAGGTTGAGTGGTGGTACCACCAAAAAAAGATCTGTCCACATCCTCCTCCCTGGAACCTGTGAATGTGACCTTATTTGAGAAAAGGTCTTTGCAGATATAACTTAATGAAGTTGAGGATCTGGAAATGAGATCATCCTGGATTCTGCAGGTGGGTCCTAAATCCAATGATAAGTGACCTTATAAGGGAACACAGAGGAGAGACAGAGAAGAGGAGATGGCTGTGTACAAACGGAAGCAGAGACTGCAGTTACTCAGACACAAGCTTGCTTTGATTTTCTGCTTCAGAGGATCCTATCATCCACATGTTGAAATTTCTGCCTTTCTCCAATACTGTATTTGTCACTTCCTCTTGAGTTTTATTTTCTTCTTTTTATTGAAAAAATTTTGGTTTCTACCTTCTGTTTTTCTTAAAAAACTGCTCTTAGTATAGACTTATCTTCTTACTAGTTCACTTTTCATTTCTGAAATCAGTTTTATTTTTACTTCTTTCCTTAGGTCTATCACCTCATTTCCAAGTTCTTCTAATCTACCTGAACACTTCCCCCCACCACCACATTTTATATTGCTTACTTAACATGTTTTAGCTCATGGGGAAGTAGATGGCCATTCTGAATTACTGCAAAGTCATGTCATTTCAACTTGCTTTCTTTAGGGATGCTGTTCTGCTCCTCATTTTTTCTTCTATCTTATAAAAACTGTATGAGATTTGACCTCCCTATTTTTCTATTGCTCATTTTTCATATGAGATTAGTTTTTCTGAATTTTTAGGAAATGGCATGCTTCCAGCTTTACCCAGCTATCTCCTCTGTTGTTCTCATATGGTGTTCAAAGATACATGACGGTTGGCTTTCTGAAATCACTTGGTTCTGTTTTCCTTTGGGGAGCTTTTTCCTAAGTCTCTTCTAAAGTTTCTATCCTGCTCAATCTGGTTCTACTCCCAGCAGCTACTCCACAGTTTCTGCTCTCTGGAAAGAAGGATGCAGCTGGTGAGCTGCAGAGTTCACTGTGATCAGGGAACTCTACACCCTGGACACTCCACGCACCACTCGTTACCACTGCTGGAATGAGCAAAACCTCTCTGTACCTGCTTTCAGCCACTCCTCCACACTTCTGGTGACTATCTTTCCCAGCTATGTCAGGATTTTCCCATTCTATAGTGTGTCAAAAGCCCCCCCATCTTGGGGCTATCCTGTTACTTAGTTTTGTTATCAGTATCATCTGTGGGTTTTCGTTTTGCTCTGTTCTTACGTGGACCTTCTGGGAATGATACTGTTGCTTATGCCATCTTCCCCAACTCTGTCCCTGATACCTGGTATTTGAAAGGACAGCATCCTCTGATGTCTTATTACAAAAGAGCACCAATTTTTTGTATTTCTTGGTGAACTGCTGCTTTGGTTCATGGCAATAAATGAAACAAATGTGATAATCAATTGGAGGGATCTCTGGTCCCTCAAAGGAGTCGTGGGCCCAACTGCGGGGTCCACAACTTTCAGGACGCTCAGGGACATCAACCAGAGGAAACCACAGGGATGACTACAGACATAGGAGGCTCAGAAGGCACTGAAAGTCAAAGGAGGGGAAACACCACAATTAAAGAACTAAGGAATGATCTTACTGAGGACAAACTTCCCAAAGGAAGAAATTTCTAGTGGAACTAAACAACATTTTACTGTCTTTCCAATTCACAAAAACTTGACTCACTCGGCCCATTAGCTGGACACCTTAGTAATCTTAGGTGATACTGAGGACCTCCCAAACTAAGCCTTTTCCAAGATCAGTAACCTACAGCATCTTCAAAGAAATAGGGTAATTTCTGCCACTGACTCCCCTGCCCTACACGCCTCAGAGTTGTGAATCAGCTGTTCCTCTCAGAAAGAGCTCACGAAGGCAGTGAGCTGTGTGACACCAGGACGCGCAGGTGAAGCTGCTCTTGCTGTTGGCTGCGGCCCCACTTTCCTCGTCTTTCAACGCCTCCTGTCTCACGAGGGTTTGTCTGGAAGACCCACCTCATCCCTGACATGCCAATCTCATCGGAGGATGCTGTCGTGGTCTGATAATTTTTTAAAAATGGCTTTTTTAATGTGGTCCTTGGAAACTTTGCAAGAAATGTATCGATTTGAAATCCTCGAGCTGAATTATTGAGCTTTGGCAAAGGGAAATAAATCTTTCCCATTCCCCACGCCTGTTGCTAAGCATAGCTTCCAGGAAGCAATGGCTGTCCTTTCTGGAAATGAAGTGAAACTCAAACATTCTATCACTCTCCCCTGACTCCCTTCCCCCTCCCCTCTTCACTTGCAATTCACTGACAAAAGCACTTTACATTCATTGCTCATTTGCCTGAATAGGCATTCGAATTAGTAATGCCCAAATTAGTAATGCCTGGCTGAGGCAGCTTCCTAAATAATGAAGCCTGATCATTTTGGCAGACCTGGAGGCCTGTGGAAAGCAAGCTTGCAGCACGTCATTAGGTTAAACACTCTTCCGGTTTTATAATCAAAATCTCCCCTACAGACCTGGATGCGCACAGTAGAAAGAACATGCTTACTGATGCTAGAGATTAGCAAGGGAGCCAGGACTGGGGTTGGAAGGTGGGGACAGCGTGCGGGGAAAGAGGACTCATGCTGGAGTGTTCTGATGCACAGGGCAGGATTAGCAACGAACTTCCTGACATCTGCTATTTCTTTTATTTCGGTTAGGGAGATCATCTCATGTGGCAACGTTCCAGGGGAATTCCCATCATTGCCATCAAAATGCAGTGTGGGCTAACCGTGCTGAGCGCTCATCTGTCCATCTCTCAGTTCACCCACCCTCTTGCCAATCAATCTAAAAGCAGCGGGCACTCACTTCTCATTGCATCTCATGTTGGGTTGAGAGAACATCAAGGGGAATGATACCTGGATTTTACAGTCTGGTAAGGAAGCAAGGAATTGTAAAGAGACAAATTTACAAGTCAGTGCATCAGGGCATGACCAGGGAAGACTTTCCAAGCTGCAGGAGGAGTGAAAGTGCACAAGCAATCTTGGAAACTACATCACTGTGCAGGACTAAGATATAAGATATATGTATGTGCTGGAATGGGGGGTTGGAAGTGACAAAGCATCTCTTGCTTTGATATTTGACAGGTATGGCAGCCTTAATTTGCCTCAGATTGACTTCTGGGCAGCCCTGTCTCCATCTGCTGCCCTTGGTCTTTCCCATCTCAGAGAACACCAGCTCCAGCTTTTTCCACTGCCAAGGCCCTTTATCTTGCAGTCATCCTTATCACCTCTTTTATTTCACATCCCCCTCTAAACCATCAGCAAAAGCTGTTGGCTCTGCCTTCCAAAACCTCCTGATCTGACTGCTTTTGCTACCTCTGCAGCTGCCATGTTAGTCCCAGTCACCATTAGGTCTCTTCTGGCCCTGAACTCGTCCCCAAGCTTCTACCACTGTCCCCTTTGCCCTACGCGCAACAAATTTGCCAGAGGGACCATTGAAAACATTTCCCACTTATGCTTAAAATCCCCCAGCGGCTCCCCATATAACTCAGGGTTCATGTCAAAGTTCTTAAGATCTTCTGAACACAGCATGATCTGACTCCTGTCTGAACCCACCTCCTACCACCTTGTCCTTCTCTCATTGTCCTCCAGCCCTGCTGACCTCTACGCTGTTCCTCAGACACACCAGGCACATTCCTAGGCTGTTCCTCAACTGCAGTATTCTCTTCATTGATAGCCTTACTTCCTTCAAGTCCTCCCTGGACAGTATCTAAAAATGTAAATCACTATTCTCTGACTACTCATCTTTGTGTGTCATTTTTTTCTTAGTATTTATCACTAATCAAATAGCTGTACTATTGTCTTGTATATTATTCATTTCCTTACTAGAATACAGACCTTTACTTTGACTTCTACTATATTTCCAATGTCTCAAGCAGCTGGCACAGTGCAAGACCTCAAGTATTTCTAAGTGAATGAGAAGCCATATTACACAAAGGAGACAGTACACAAAGTGGTCAGGAGTATGGTCCTGGAGTAGGTGTTCTGGTTTTGAACTCTGGTTCCATAACTTACTAGCTGTGTGACCCTGGGAAGGTACATACTTGTCCGTGCCTCGGTTTCTCTGTAAAACTAGGATAGTAATAGGACCTTTGTCATGGAATTGTAAGCATTACATATGCTGGGATGTGTGTAAAGGCCTCAGAACAGTACCTGGCATAGATTAAGCACTTGATAAATGTTAGCTATTATTAGGAAGGGCCTTGTCTGCTGTACTGAGTTAGACTTTATCCTAAGGCTACATGGAGTCATTGAAGGATTTTAAACAAGGGAGTAACATAATCAGATATTGTTTCAAAGGATCATTCCAGCTGCAGAGTTGGAATAAATCAGATCAGGGCAAGACTGGTACAAGGAGAGGGATCAGAAGGCTGCTGCAGAAGTGGAGATGACAGATATTGTTAGTTTGAACTGAAGCAGAAGGAATGGAGGGAGGATGGGCTTAAAATATTACACGGGTAGAATTGATGGAACCTGCAGATTAATTCAATGTGGAGGAAGCAATGAGAAAATCCAGGCTTCTGATTCCTGCAACTAGATGGATGGTGGTACATATTACCCCAGGCCACAGGGGCCTTGTGGGGATAAGATAGATTATACTTTGCTGAATACAAGGTGACCATGGGACATCTGGGTAAAGGGGGCTCATAGGCAGCTGTATATATGCATCTGGTAGTCAACAGAAAGACCTAAACTAGAGTTTAAAAAGACATTTGATCATCGCTATCACTCTGGTGATTGTCAAAGCCATTATAGTGTATGAGTTGTCCTATTTAAGAAACAAGCAGTTTAAAAAAGGTGTACTCCTGAAGAATGGGATGGCAGGGGAGAGTGGTATCTTGTGAAGCAAGAGTGAGTTGCAAGCAGTGGTCAAGACAGGAAAGGCACGATAAAGAGAACCATGGCAAACCCAACGGATTTAGCATCTGGTGATTGTAGTCACAGTAGATGAGCACTGGAGGTAGGACACAGGATGAATAATTAATGGGGGGTGAGGAGCATGGGTAAAGAGTGCTCCCAAAAACATGGCTGTGAGGAAAAACAGAGATGGGGGTAGTAATGGAGGCGGATGCAGAACTCAGGCAGGTTTTGTGCAAGAAGGGGTAACTGAACGCAAATAGCAAAAAGGCTGAATGTAGAGAAGAGAAAGAAGGAAGCTGGAGTAGAAGTGAAAGGACCTCGATTTACATGGGAGAGAACCCCTCAAACTACAACAGGAGAGGGAGCAGTAAGACTGGGCATGAATGTACGTATGCTGAAGGTGAGACTGAGGAGTGCTGACCGGCCCTTGGGAAGGAGGAGGTGAGACTGCTTAGGATGGACATGAAAAGGAGGAGTAGGGCTTTGATAATCCCAAGGAGTGGGAAGAGGCACCCTAAGGCTTGGTAAATAGTGCGTTAGTTTTACTGCTGTAACAAAATACCCAAGAAAAATGAATTTAAAAGGAGGAAAGATTTATGGCGGCTCTTAGTTTCAGAGCTTTTGGTCCTGTAGTTACCTGGCACCATTACTTTGAGCCTATAGCAAGACAGAATATCATGGCAGGGAGTGGATGGAGAGCAAAGTTGCTCACCTTATGGTGATCAGGAAGTGGGGGAGTCCTTTATATATCCTTCAAAGACACATCTCCAATAACTTCCCTTCTCCCACTAGGCACCACCTCCTTCCACTAGCTTCCAAAAGCACCACACGCTGGCTATTAAGCTGTTAGTCTATGGGTTTAGGGGGACATTTAAGCTCCAAACCATAACAAGTAGCATCTAGGGCCCAATTGGGGGAAGTATATTCTTACTCTCCTCTAGAAGCACAGATTTTAGGCTCAGAGATGCCAAGGTCCATATTGTAAATAGTATAAAACCAAAACCACACCAAATATTCAATGAGAACATACAGTGTTCCTTGAAAAATTTTTCCTGAGAGTCATTCCTGTTGTTCCTTTGATCAAAACCTTTATGGCTCCCCACTGAAGTCACAATGAATAAAGCACGTTCTTTAAAGAGGGATTTAGCATCCAAACCTGGCCCCTCAAGGCACTTTTGCAGACCTTCCTCCTAGTTTCCTTCATACCTGTCCTGGTCAATGTGCCTCAGTGTGCCTTTGTAATAGACTGTAATAGGTTTCTCCTCTTCCATCTCTGTCTGTTGAATCTCACCTCTCCTTTGAGGCCTAGGAATAAAGTCACTCCTTCCAGGGAAAATTTCTGCAAATGTCTTCCCTTCTCTTTTTGCTTCCAAGGCACTTTGACAATTCATACAGAATTTCTAGAATGTGGTGTTAGAGTTATTAGTGCACATTTGTTTTTTTCTCACTAGGGTGTAAGCTCCAAATGCAACCTTGTTTGGTCTCCAATAAACATCCTGATAAGGGTTCCTGTACTTGAGTTGGCAAGGTGGCTGGCCCAGCCTAGGTATGCTAGTGGTCGCCACAGAAAAAAACAGAACATTTTTTGAGAAGGAATAATTATTTATGTATTAAAACAAAATGCACTCATAGGTGTCAGTTTCTGAAAAATATCTTGATGTCATTAGTGGAAATTAGTTCTGAGAGGCACATACATAGGACTGCTGATAAACTATTTATTGGCTTTTTCTTACTCAATTTTCCTTGTTTGGCATTTTAGGAGTCATTTGCCCTTCTGATATGCTTTGCCATTAACTCCTATTTCTCAAGCTTTCACATTACAACTGCTATAACAAAATACTCAAGAAAAATGAACTCAAAAGGAGGAAAGATTTATTGTGGTTCATGGTTTCAGAGCTTTTGGTCCTATAGTTGCTTGGCACCACTACTTGGAGCCTGCAGCAGATGTTGTAGGGACATCACACAAACAGGATCTCATGTCTCTATGACAGGAAGAATGGAAAGAATGCTAACTTCTGGCACTAAAAGGAAAACCATAGATTGATATTCTAGAACACATGCCTGGTTCTTTGGAGATACTATCTCTTTCATCCTCATAACAGCTCTGGAAGACTGACATGATTGTCCTTCTCTTTCAGATAAGAAAATGCAGATCAGAGAGGTTGAATTACCTACCACGGTCCAGACTCCAGTGAGTGGTGGAACCAGGACTCAGTCTCACCCGTGTGAATCCAAATTCTAGGCTCCCCCCACCAGGTCACAACACATCACCAGATACTTCTCGAGGCTCCCCCCACAGCTTGAGGATAGTAATGGCATGTGCTGTGCCTGGCCTGGGACTTCAGACACCTGAATTTAAGTAGGCTGTGAGTCCACAGGATGAAGAGAAGCTGGTATCTAGTACCCATTCACTATGGGAAAATATCAAAGGAAAAGCAGAGTAAAATTAATTTTGTGAAATCATCAACTGCAGTGTAGACCTTCAGTTGATTGCCATACACTCTAACTCCCTGCCATGTAGCTCTCACCACCATGTAGATAGAGAAACAGCTGACTTCAGGGAGGGAGTCAGGAGGACTTCTGATTCCTTGCTCATTCGTCTCTGTGATCCTTGAGATCTCTCCTGTATCCAATAAGGAGTGAAGGGGTAGGTAGCTGAGGACTTAGTAGAGGCAGTAATTTTTTTTAAACAACATAAAGCTGATTGAGTTACTCCCTTGCTTAAGTATTTTCAGAAACTTCCCAAGGCAACCTCAGCTTCCACCTGCCCTCCCACTCTGCCCTCTGGTAGATCTGCCTCCAGCCACACCAACACACGTTCAGCTCCCAGAGGCACTGTGTTCTGTGGCCTTTGCACACGCTGCTCTCTGCCTGGGACAGGAGCCTTCTGTCTTCTGCCAGGTGAATCACACGCTTCAAAATATAAGAGAATTTCTTAAGGGTCATCTGCTTTGTGAAATCTTTAACAACCTACACGACAGGAAGGATCAAACACACCATGCCAAGAGATGGTGAAGAACAGGAAAACAAAATTAAGACAGCAACTACAACAAAACACAGAAATCATAATGAAAATGTCTTTCACATCATTTTTTTGGTTCTAACCCTTCAACAACCACAGATTCTAATATACCCAGAATCCTGTCCTCTCTCTTCGTCAAATAAATCTGTTGTGTTCTGTGGACAAATATTCTCTAGCCTAAGTCATCACACATATCACACTCTTCACCTGCGTGTCCTTGTTCCTTGAGCCGAATTATGAGAAATGTCCAGCAACACTTCATAGTTTGTAAAGTGCTCCCACACCATCATTTCATTTGGCCTTCACAGCAGTCAGGTAAGGCAGTGGTGCGGGCATGACGGTCTTTACTTTCAGCTGAGTAACCCGAAGGGAGGGTGGCTAGGTGTCTTGATCACAGTTGCCCAACTAGCTGAAGGCAGAACTAGGATTAGAAATCCGGCTCTCAGCAGAGGGCTCATTAACTACATAGAGCTCACAAAGTGCAGATGGCAGTGTGGCCTTTGAACACCTGAATTCCAAGCTCACCTTCCTTTCCCTGTGGGTGTGTTTTTGTCTCAACCCCTTTCTTAAATACTCAGAGAATTGTAATTTTTTTGCTTAGTCTTCTCATTGTATATTGTATTTTTCTACATAACGTTTCCTTCTAGGAAAATGATTGCAAACCACATCTCATAAAGCTGGGGGGAAGAAGGGGCAGGCAGAATGTAATAAGAGTCCTCTGATCTGAACCATTTATGATATAGATGCTAAACCACGGTCAGTCCCTGATTGAAGGTATCAAACCAAGGCACGAATCAGAACATAGAGGGCTGGACTAAGATCTCAAACAGTAATTGTGGCAAGTGTCTGGGGTGATCTGTTCTACATTTTGGTGATCATATTCGTTATTTCTTGTCTACATTAACTGCTCTAAAAGGTAAGTTTGGTTTTCTCTTCAAGTTTAAGATCCAATCATTTATAGTTTGGACTCAAAGTATTAAAATATCTTTTACAAAGTTTCATTTACAAAGTCAAGAAAGAATAAAATATCTTAAATTTATACTGCCATGGAAAATTATGGTGGATATACACTTGGAGTCTTCTAAAAGTATTTGGATATAATAGATACTTAACATGCAAAATGCCATTGAATACAATTCAATCTTTTTTTTTGACTTTTGAGTGGGTAGTTCAGGACTTTGCAGAACTTTGGGGTCACTGTTATGAACATCAGCAGTCAGTATACTGGTAAAATATATGATATGCCTGTTAATAATAGCTTTACAATTCACAAAAATCAGATAATAGTGGTTTTACTGAAAGTGGGATCATGACAGTTAAAAGAATCAATGCGTTTTCCAAAAGAGCCTAAATCATTTCTTGGAAATAACTCATGCTCTGTGAGAATAGGGTAGAATTTACAAGGAGATTCTTGGTACTCCTTGCAAGGAAGGTGATACGTAAGAGAAAGCTGGTTTTCATTCTGTGTGCGCATTTCTTTGTATTATTGCTGTTAATCCTGTGTCCAAGGGCCCATTTGCTAACAACCCAGGCTGTCCTTAAATGGAGTGAAAGATTTTGCTGGCCTTCATGCACCTCTGGTCAGGCCAATCACAAGAAGTCTTTTCAAGGTCACATTCCGAGGAACCTTCGCTAGAAGCAATTTGGGCTGGATTTAGAGTTCTCAGCTCTGACAAAGAGCAAGGCAGCCGGCAGTCAGTGAAAGACACACTACAGAGACACCAAGGGCAGAGTTTCTACACTGCTTCATTAGAACATGAAACCTATTCTGTTGACTATGAGTCCACTGTGAGCCAAAAACAAGTTAGTTTACTTCCTCAGCATCTAGGGTCACATCATTCTGAGTCATGGCCACATTAACTCTGCTACTGAAAACATAAGAGCTTGGCAGTATAGCCAGCCTCACGGTTCATGGTACCCAGAACTACCGGTACCATGGGAACAGCGAAGAAGGCTCCTGCCAGTTCAGGGCAGAGGGACAGTGGACAGGTATGCCTTCAGGTGGGGGAGGCTGGGGAGGCTTTCTTTTTTAAAGCTGTCAGTTTCTTTGTAGAATCCAATTCTTCCCAATGGGCAGGATGGAAAATTCTGATTTCCTGAATTTCTTTTAAAACAATGAAATCCACTCTCCCTGGAGGGCTGGTTTGAAGTGGTTGTCTGTTTCTCCTACAAGGAACAGGCCTGGCCAAACAGCCACTCATCAAAACTAAAGATATTCTGGGTGAACTGAGGCTCAGAACCCAAAGCTGGGCCCCACAGGGACCCTCCCCTGGTCTGGGGCCACCTCAGCCAGGTTTCCTGAGGCCTCCTGAGTGTTAGAGATCCTTGTGCTGACTCTCAGTGGCAGGAAATCACTAAGCTAGGAGGATAAAGACCAGTCAGGGCCCCTGTGCAGCTTTAGGGCAGATTTCTATCTCCCCCTGTGGTTGGCAAAGCAGATTCTGTACAGCACTCAAATATAATACAGTCCACAGCACGAAGAAATGAAACCCTTTAAATCTTCAGGCCTTCACACTGCACCCTCCCTCTGCTTTCCAGCTCACAGAAGTCTTTTGTTATAGTCCTAGGAATGTGTACTTAATAGAGACAGCGAGGTTTTGTGGTCACTGTGAAAGAATATCATGGAGGTGTTGGGGACAAGAGATCCACCTGCTGCATGAGCCTCTTTCAAAGGCTCTTGTTTGAGGAAAACCAGGAAATCCACCCTGGGACAAAGTAACCTGAATGTTTCTCCCAAAGCGTCAAGAGTGAGGGGCGGGAAATAATCCCTGGCTAGCTCAAAGTGCATTTGCATGTGTGAGCCAGCATGGCAGGAAAGGCAAATGGGAGCAGGGTGGGGGTGGGGGGTGGGATGGGGCGTGGCACATTGGTTGCTGCGACTCATTTGGGTGACACCAAAGAATTATTTCCATCTCTCTGCGGTGATCTAGGGTAACAGTGCACACGCAGCCAAAACAGTGTAATGACTTAGAGGTAGAAGTGAGCACAGCACTGATTCTCACCAGTCTTTGGGAATAATGCGAGATTTGTGCACAACTCCAGGAAAAGGCTGAATACAGTTCATTTTCTCCAAAATGGAGGAATGTCTATAACACTGTGCAAGAAAGTAAAAAATGTTCTGCACAAGGGGAGGAAGACTCCTTATAAACACATATCTCATTACATGTAAACTATACATACATTTTAGGTAGGAAGAAAGCCATAGTTTACAATGACTTAGCATTAGATTTCTCTTGCCCCATGTGGGTGACTGCAAAGTGATACTTTTAGACAGCGTCAGTCTTGTGCTAAATCTGAAGGAAGCAATTCTGTCTCAGCATTCCAGTTCTCTGCCCTTTTCCCTCTAGGGATGGCACAAGGGATCAGAGGATAACAGCACAGGCTTTGCGTTAGGCAGTTCTTGTTTAAATCCCAGCCCTGTCCCTTCCTAGAGTATGACCTGAGCAGGTCACTTAGACTTCTGCCTTCATTTCCTTGCCTGCAGGTACAAGTGCACCCTCCTGCACAGGGATTGTTCTGAAAATCATCACACATCACCTTTCTTTTCTCTCCCTGAACACTTCTCCTTTCCCCTGAAGCCTGTGTCCCAGTGACCTACACATCCCTGTGTCCTCTCACCACCAACCCCCATTAAAACAAGCTTCCAGGAAAGGACCTAGAAGTGATTAATGTGCAAATGAAATGACCACCAAGAGTTCAATGAGCCATCTCCCTGGATGATGTGCTTTTTATTTTTATTTTTACAAAAATTCATGCTCAGGAGTAAACCGCAAATAATAGAGATCCAAGCATGGGAGGAAGGGCTGGAAAGTGTTGTGAGGGTGGCAAATCTTTTCTGGAAACTCTGAAACCAGACAGATCAGCAGATAACTCCAATGACAGAGTCACCACAGAATGTTTCTAAGACACTGCTTCTTGGAATCACCACTGGCCTTTGCTAAACCGCCTTTCCTTTTCCTATTGATTACCAAGCTTACATTTAGATAAATAGCATTTCTCATTTTTAGTTAGATTCTAAATGAGTCCAGTGATCAAGATACACCATCAGAGAATGAGGTAAAAGGAGACAGACTAGTTGAGGTTGAGCATCTGTCATAAACAATATGCTGGTAATGATCAGAGTTGGAGGAGGAACAACAACAGAAAAACACAAAAAAGGGGAACAAGCATAAAAAGGATCAGTTACCTGCAACATCACTGCTGTGGAAGTGAGGTGAGGCTTTTGTTCTAATAAATGTCAGGTATCTAAGAGTTGAAGTCAGTTTCTGAAAACTGGTATTTAAAAGCAGTAAGGGCTGCCTGTGGGACAGTATGGTCCTTGTGCACCGCAGGTCCACACAGAGGTGGGCAGCCATCGGTCAGCTATGCCGCCATGGAATGCTGGCACGGAAGGGCTGTTCTGAGGACCTAGCACCTGGAATAGCCACCTAGTTTGAGTTCTACTATAAATTGATGAAAAGAGGAGCAGTCCCCCCAAAAAGAAAATAATAATTTCAAAATCTTACAGAAGGTACAGGTCATTATTAAAGATGGGTCTAATTTGCCTTTCCAGGTAAATTCTAACAAAGAAGAGAAGAAAATTTGACATGTGTAGCTCACTAATTATGATAGTCTTATATGTTTTAGGTTAGATCCTGTTAGTTAGAGTCTCAAGCCACCATAGGTACTTTTGTTTCAGTGTGGTTTCTCTTACTCAATCATACTTACACTTTCTCTCCCCCATGACATTTATAGAAACCAAAGATCATGAAACTCGGATTTGTGCTTTGTGCTGCAGTCACTGATATGATACTCTCCCATGCACCCTCCATACACATGCCATCCCCAGCTCTTGCAAAGTCTTTGATGATGCATCTAAATGGCCTTCTGGGCTCTTTCTGAAGTAAAGAAGTGTTTTTTTTTTTTTTCATGGATTTCCACTGAACATAAATTTCCAATGTGCTGCAGTGTTGTTTCCAATCCCTCTGTTCATTCTTACATGAGGACACCACAGTCCAGTAGAAATAAGGAAAAAAAGATGGTTAGAATTTACTACCCATTCTCAGGAGCAGCTCATGGGAATCTTTTAAGTAAAATATTCAATTCTTTCCTCAATTTCCAAGCAATAGTCAAAATTAGAGATCTGGGGTCAGCAGGGAAACAGGGGCGGTATAAACATATGGCTGGCTTAAGTACAGATGAGGAGATGTCTGTGGATATTAATCCCTCTTGGCCCAAATGAGGACACAGGCAGGAACAAAACTAGAGATAAAGAGCTCATTCTACCAAACTCTGTATGTGCCTTGTGGCATCCCTGTTTTATTAAAAAATTAAAAATTATACATGAAAAAACATAAATATATAGCTAAAGGTAATTATAAAAATGTACTTCATGTTAGATTGCATTACTGCTTTGGAAATGAGCTGTTAATTTGGATTCTTCCTTCATTATAACAGAAAATAGTGATATGCTTCCTTAGCTATAGCTGAATAAATCTGAAACTTAAATTCTATTTTACTTATTTTCATTCTTCCCTCTTATACCTTTTCTTTTTCTGTTACCTTTTTTTTTCTTCATTATAACAGAAAATAGTGATATGCTTCCTTAGCTATAGCTGAATAAATCTGAAACTTAAATTCTATTTTACTTATTTTCATTCTTCCCTCTTATACCTTTTCTTTTTCTGTTACCTTTTTTTTTCTTTTCTATATTCACTTGTGTCTTTTCTTCTTTTACTGTGCTCCCCCTCCCTTCTTATCATTTCCTCTCCATTATACACTCAGTCAAACCCTAACCTACAGCCTCTTTCACCCAGGTATCAACGAATTCCCTGGTCTCATGTTTCTCTACTCATTCTCCCTTTTTTAAGCACAATTCTATTTTTCATAGGTACCTGACTCTCTTATTTTCTCTCAGTACTTTACTGCCTGCTATTATCTTTCTGGTGTAGCTTTCCTTTCTTTTCCATTCTATCCTGTCAGGTACTTTTTCCTTCTTATCATGTCCTTGGGAAAATAGGAAGTAGATGGGTAGAGGTGACAATGGCTGGAACTAGGGACAAAAACATGAAATCATATTAAAACTGAGTTACTCATATGGCAATAAGAGTTTGTGGGGCCCAATTGCATTCCGCATACATGTCACAGTTGAGATTTCTGAATGAACTATGTACATCATGCGTGTTCTCAAATATGTGAGAACAGTTACCTTTGCTGGCAAAAAAAAAAAAAAAACACATTGAAAATTGTAGAAACAGCCTGTGGACATTCTTTTTCAAGTGAATTTTCTGTTGTCCTTGATTTATGGGTAGGTGTACTGCAGATAATCACTGGGGAAGGGGAATGGGATATAAAAGAGAAAAATCCATGCTCCTATTTCTTCAGAAGAATATGCTAAGATAAAAAAAAATGTAGGTCAAGTAACTGGTTTTTCAAATTCAAGAATTCTTGTTTTAGAAAAAAATTCTTGGGGCAAGAGAAAAGGTTATTTATTTATTTATTTTGGTACCAGGGATTGAACTTACAACCTTGTGCCTGCCAGGCAGGTGCTCAAACCACTGAGCTAAATCCCTGGCCCAAGAAAAGGTAATTTAATGCCACATCTTAATTTCTTTTTCCAAAAAGGAATAAAATTTGTCATCCAATCAAACATGCAAGGTTCCAGGAAGAAACACACTCTTGACAAGGGCATCCCATTGCACAGAGAAGGAAGGCAGTGTTTGGAGGACTGTTCAGGGAGAGCTGCCTCACTTCAGTATGATCGGTTCCTGCCTGCCAGTGAGTAAAACCTCACTGGCTTTAACAGTGGGTTATTCGGGTCATCCTTACATATTATATCATTATGAGACTGTTCTTTTCCTTCTCAGCCACTTTTGACAGGCTCAGGAGTGAGAAAAACTCATTTTTAAATTTCCCCAGCACAGTGGTCATCTTCATGGCTGTGAGCCTCACCTGGTCACTGCCTAATGAGCCCAGAGCTTCTGCTTCCCAACTGGAATCCTGGCTGCAAGTATTTTCACTTGAAGGGGGCATGGCTCTGCCTAAGGTTTCATTCACTTGACCAAGTTTGTCTACTACTACACACGTTTGCTGTATTAAATAAAAAGTGGTGTTAAGATAGGCTTTCAAAACCCACCTACTATCTAGCATGCACTTATTCTCTGAAATTCTCTAAGATCAAAATTTGGGTAGAGGCCTGTTTCTGCTGTAATTTACAACTGCAAGTTTCTACTGAGCCTCAAAAAGCAATATAATTACACATCTGTCTCAGGTGAACCGCGTGGACTTTTCATGGTTAACTCTGCAGGCTACACACGCCTGGCAATCAGAAATCTGTGGGCCTTGGAGTCTGCTTGTGTCTTTAAAACTCACTATGAATTCCAGGAGCTCTGGACAATTCTCCAAAGTGACAATCCTGTTCGACTGACTTGCTTGGTGGAACATGGGCAGGAGGAACTATGAAGTCACTGCTTTCTCCTAGGAAACACTCGGCCTGCTCAGCGTTGTCAGGTCATCAGTAAGGCTCATTCCCCAGCTCAAAGACAGAGGTCGCAGAGATGACTGACAACAGGCAGGAGAAGCACCCTGTACACACACCAGGAAGTTCAGAGGCTGGAGCCTGACTAACTTATCCATTAACAGAAGCTGCAGCCCAGTCAATTCTCTAAAAACAGTTCAAATAAAACTATTAAAGTTTCAAAGTTTCTTGAGGACAAGAACTACTACTTTCATATTTTACTGTATATTATCTATACTGTTTAGCACATTCCCTTGGCCAGTGGTGACGAACTTATGGCACATGTGCCACAATGGGCAGTTACCTCTGAAAGCCCTAAAAGGTTCACCATCAATGCTTCAGGCAGTGTCAAGAAACTTTTTTTCCCTTTTGTTTTGGTGCTGGAATCACACCCAGGGCCTCACACACAGTAAGGCTATGCTCTGCTCCTGAGACATGATCCCAGCCCCCACAAAAACTTATATTTTTTAACATGAAAATCTAAAATGTTGACTTTGTTATCAGTTTAAATTGCCCAGGGCAAAGGTATACAGAGCTATCCATCTTTCCTTGCTGCTTGCTTCCTTTACAGTTCCCAACAAAAAATCAATATGCTCCACTGTCAACCACCACACAGTCTTCAATCTGCAGTATGGCTGAAATTCTGTCAAATTCCTATCCTCAACCTTGGCACTGTCTTGCAAATCTACCTTAGTCTGGGATGAGGACAACTTAAAGTTCCTTATCACTTCACTTTGACATACCAGATCAATGCCTCCAACTGTTTCTTAGTTTGAAACAGTTGATCACAAAGATTATCCTTCACTCCCTTGATCACAAAGATTATCCCTCTCCTTGACATCTTGATTATATTTCTCTTCCTCAGGGTCTTCAGTGACTTGTCACTGTCCAAAAAAAGATTGAATTCAGCAAACAAATGTGACAGTTTTAAGGTGATAAACATGATGTGGTTTAAGGCTCACAACCCTATAAGGTAAAAATTACTATGCTTGGTTTACAAAAGTTTGTGAGATCTAGGGTGACACAGGTAACACGGTCACGGCTGCTCTTAAAGACCAAGATTCTCAATGTGAACATCTCAGCCCATCTCACTGTCTTCTCTGCTTGCAAGTCTATAATGTGTCGCTCTGTTTTTCTATAGCAAGTTCACCAAATGCCCATTGGGCTGGGTTTCTATTCCTCACAGAACAAATCCTTTTCTTAAGTCTCAGGGTTTTGCTTCCCAGAAATCATCCTTTGTCCTCTTTACTTGATTAACTCCTACGAGGCTTTTAAGTCTCCTCTTAAGCGTATACCAGAGCCGAGGCCAGGTTCCCACACTTTATGCTTTCAAAGCATCCGGCAATGCTGCATCAATGCATTTACCCCCACTCATAACTAAGCAAATGAGACATATCTGTGTCTGTTCCTGCTCTTGCCTGAGGTCCCACCAAACCACACTAGAGGACTAATCAATGTACTAATCCACAAGACACAGAATGGGGGAGGAGACCAATGAGGTTGAGAGAAGTTGACCGAATCTGGGAGGATGGAAAGCAGATGGACAATTGGCATCTGGCTTAGCAGAGTCAAAAAAGCTGAACTCAGGTGGCCTGAGGGAGGAAGCAAGAAATAAGCTAATTTTCTTGAGGTATCTGGGGCCAAAAGTAGAGGCATCAAAAATGGAGGCTCCAAGTGCCTCTAAAGATAGGAAGGAAATTAAAGGCCACCAGCAAAAGGATCTGTAGCGTGCCTAGATCTCACCTCCCCAGCCCGGTGTCTGCTCCTCTTCACAGATGACAGGTCACTGTCCTACTAGAATCAGGCTGAGGCAGAAAGCACCAGGGGAGAGCAAGAGTGAGTGCTGGGGATGTCCACGGAAAGCTGAGTGATGAATGACAAAAACTCAAACCCCTTTTCATTTGTGTGGGCTCCTTCCGAGCAGGAGACCACACAGTTACTTTTTGAACAAACTCAAATTCCCTAAAGAAAGGGCTTCTGGTGCTCCCAAAAGACAGATTCTTTTACCTTATGGTTGGATCTACCAAGTATGAAGCCCCACCTGAGTACATGGAACTCCCTTTTTGAACAGACACCTAAAGGTCACCACCCCATTTTAAAAAAATTACATACACATCAAGTAGTAAAACTTGCTAAGAAGGAAAACAATGCAGGGTAGAAAGGATGGAGACAGGGTCTTGCTATGTAGCCCAGGCTGGCCTCAAACTCATGGCAATCCTCCTGCCTCAGCCTCCCAAGTGCTGGAATTACAGATCCATGCCACCATACCTGGCTGAAGGTACCATTTTGGAAAGAACTATCAGGGAAGCTTTCCTAAGGTGATACTTAGAGAAATGGATAAACTGAGGGGCTGTGGGAAAATGTGGAGAATCGCTTTATAAGAAGAAGGCCACTGAGTGCAGTAAAAGCCCTGATGTAAGAAAATTGTTGAAGTGTTCCAAGAAGAGTAGGAAGACCAGTATGGCTGAAAACAAAGCAGCAGAACAAAGGGGATAGAGAATAGGGGCAGAGAGGTTTATATAGTTTATAACGTCCAGGTCATACCAGGCCTGGTGGTCCACACTGAAAATTCAGAATATTCCTGAGTAACTGAAAGCCAGTGCAAGTTTTAGAGCTGGGAAGTAACATAATCCAATTTATATTTTATGATATGTTTCTTTGGTTCCTATATGGGAAACAGACCACAGGTTGGTGTTAATCCCTTGGTAAGCATCTGTCTGCCCTAGTACACTGTCAACAGCATGAAGGTGGGTACCGCGTGTGTTTTAATCACTGACACATCTTGGCAATTCACTGTATATGCCAATCACCGAGTGAATATCTGTTGAAAGAATTTACAGAACAGCAAAAATAGAGCCAGAAATCAGGCCAGAGAGTCCAATGCTCCTGGTCCTTCTATTACGCTAAGTTCCAAAAGAGGTAACAGCACGTGGCAGCGAGTCCTGAAGTACCTGAATAGAACAGATGAAGACTGTGACATGGTTATAGTGGTGACAATAATATCTTGGCTCAGCCTATGAACATTATGACATCATTGTGACTTATTTTATAGCAAGTATGTATTGAAAATGGCAACTACTTACATAGACAAATGGTGTTAGTCTTCATCATGAGTCTTCTGTGTTTATAACAGATCCCAGTTAATCTCATTCAATAATATAAAATCAAATGTCACAAACCAACAGTAATCAGACTGCCAAACATTTAAACTGGAGGCTCCAAATTAAATCATAGTTTTGCATTTTCATATTTAAAGCCTAACTTGAGGCATTTTTACAAATACATTTTTCCTCAACTTCGTTAGTACATTCCAGGCAGTACTGTTCATCATTAACAATTCACTAGGTGGTGTTGATGCTGAACTATGAGGACAGGTTATTCTGATAATTAAGCTGAAAAAAAATAGTAATTTTTAAATGTTGTAGAAACAACGTAAGTCCAATAACCCCTCCCTTTTTG
The DNA here is from genome assembly GCA_004363535.1 of Dasyprocta punctata. Classification (NCBI taxonomy): domain Eukaryota; kingdom Metazoa; phylum Chordata; class Mammalia; order Rodentia; family Dasyproctidae; genus Dasyprocta; species Dasyprocta punctata. Next base: position 105,098 of record RJWM01000442.1, read on the forward strand.
ACTTTTAGGATTCATTTATTCAACAAACATGAGTCAAGACTATGTGCCCCTAAATGAGAAAATATTGTGGATACAAACAAAAATGAATAATGACCTTTGTCTTCTAGAAATCTAAGAGGCAGACTTCTTATCAGCCAACCAAGGTCTTCCTGGTTCATCACAATCTCTTTCATGCTTCTCTAATGTGCAACAGGGACCAGGGACATAACCACAAAAGTCTGCCTAAATCTATGTCTCACTAAACATCAGTGGTCATTCAAGAAATGCAAATTAAAACACCACTGAGACTCCATTTCATTCCAGAAAGAAGGGCTATCATCAACAAATCAACCAATAACAAATGCTGGGGGGGGGGATTTCAAGGAAAAAGGAACCCTTCTCCATTATTGCTGAAGTCAGTGTGGAGATTCCTCAAGAAACTAAAACTAGAGGTTCTATTCAATCCAGCTATTTCCCTTGTTGGTACCTTCCCAAAGAATTAAAAATATCACACCACAGCAATATATGCACACCCACATTTACACCAGCACAGTTAGAAATAGCTAAGTCTTGGAAACAGCCCAAAGGTCCATCAACAGATGAATGGATAAAGATGTGAAAGTTTTTTTTGTAATGGAGTACTATTCAGCCATAAAGAAGGATAAACTTAAGACATTTCTAGGTAAATGGATGCACCTTCAGACCATACCCTTAAGTGAAATAAATTGAGCACACATGTATAAATACTGCATTGTTTCTCCAGTATAAGAAATCAAAAGTGTAAATAAGGATCAAACTGTGCACTAGATAATATCAAATAGGAAGAAAATGCTCAAATGGGAAGGAGAACTGGGGCGGGGGTGGAGAGAAGGAAAAATAAAAAAATTGAGAAAAAAGTAAAAAATGTAAATAAAACTTTTGTAAATAAGGAGGGGAAAAGCGTTTGAAGGAAGGGGAGGAGAATGTGAAAAAAAGAATAATCAAGGTATATCATGTATAGGTACAAATTTCCTATGATGAATGCGATTGCTATGTATATCTAAAATGTACCAATAAATTTAATACAAAAATACGTATGTCTCCTTACAGATTTATTCTGATGCTGAAATAATCACTTTCTACAAGCAAGAAAGAATATCATATTGTGACAAAAGGTTGGAGAGATAGGACCAGTAGAAGCTTCCATTAAATGTAGTGCATTTTAGGAAGGAAGCCTATATTAACCCCTAAACTGGGATGGGGGGTGGGGAGGCAGGGGTGAGGCAGGGAGAACTCTATTAAGAAACTCATAGAGAAACAGACCGGGGAAAACGAAGCAATTAAAAGACATCATTCAAGTACCCATCTACCTATATGGAAACAGAGGACAAGGGGTCAATTATTTTTATTATTCAAGAAGGACAGGCAAGTGGTAATGGACTTATAGATCACTAGGGAAAATTCAGGCTAATTAGGAGACCAAACTTTTAAACTACGATTTAGACAATAAGAGCTGCTAAAGGAAACCAGAGAATTCCAGTATTAGAGATACTCAAAGCTGAGTTCAACCCTAAGGGGTGATTTAGGAATAATTATCTTGGCTTTAGTGCTGGCAAACAACAAAATAATCCATTGGCAGTCTGGGAGAGGTCAAATGGTCATAAAGCCTATTTGGGAATTTTGTGCTAGGAAGGTTGTCCTGTGATATATACCTAAGACGATTCACACTTGGTATTACATGAACCACACTGCACACAGTCAACCATGTGTGACAGTGACAGGATTAATTAAAATTCCCAGTTCATAAGTAACAGCCAAAAATAAACGCTTGTAGTACTCACAGGCCCACAACACTGAAGGGGAATAGGAACGTATTTTAATAATAGAAAACAAATTAGACCTGGAACTATGAAGTGGTTTATCAGAGCCCTGTCAAGGCAGCCCCCAAACAGTATGTACCCCATTGTCATTAGAAATCTAACCCAGGAGGGCAAAGCTTCTAAAAGAACTTGCTCAGTGCAGATGTAGCTTTTAGTTTCTAGAAAATATCAGCCAAGTGGGACTCCTGAGACCTCTGCACACTTGTCCTTTCTTGCCCCACCAGGCTTTGAGAAAGCAGAGAAGGACCTCTTTAGCACTCCAGGCTTGGAGGTTTTAAGCGGTTCATCTTATCAGCCCCCAGCAGTGGCCTACCCAACAGGAAGTTTCCCCAGAGTTTCCATCACAGGAAATTTCCTGTGAGGAAGCCCTTGCTGCATAAACAAAGAGTCCCTCGGCCCCCCAACAGAAACGGCCCAGACAGAGCAGGGAGAGCCCATGAGAGGTGGCAGGGGACAGAAGGTTGGTCAGCAAAGCAAGAAATGGAAGGAACACAGAAGTTACTGCACTTTCACTTAGCCTTGGATTTATCAGAAAATTGCTTACCCAACTGCATTATGTTGGCTTCTACCGGCTGGCCAGCAGCTTCTACCAAACTGAATTTGGAGAGGGAAACTACTGTAGGTATAGGTTTTGCTGGTTGACCTTCACCCTTAACCTCTGAGTTTGTTTCCTCTTTTGAATCTTGATGATTAAATGAGACAGATTGCTATATTTCATTAATACAGAGGAACCAGTAAGGTATTATATAAATATAAGATCTCACTTAGCTTAATCATACCAATATTTTCCACAGCACATGCACCAGCAGATAGACAGTATGTTACCTACACAATGGTTAGTATGTCTCTGGGAGAACCATTTTATGTCCTAGTTGTTGTCAAAAGAATCCAAATTGAACAGAGTACAGGTTGTATTTTGGCTCACCAGAATGCCATAGAAATGGAACATTCTGATGACTTGAATTTTTTGGTTATATACAGATTAAACAAGGTTTTAGCCAGGTATTGTGGTGCACTCCTAATATCCCAGCTGGTTGGGAGGCTGCAGTGTGGAGCCCAGCCTAGGTGAGATCTTACCTTAAAAAGCAAAAACAACCCCCCCACACCTGAAAAGCAGCAATATTTTATTTTCTACCAAAAGGTTTAATTGTCCTGAGCTATAGCCAGGGAGTTGCCGCTTGAATTAAATCAGATAACTTTTTTTCTAAATTTAAAATTTGCCTTTTTCTTCTAAAGGCCAAGGTCGGGGCTAAAATAAGCATAGTCAGCTGAGAGGTCTGTTTTGTTCTCTTCTAGTTAATTTATGTTTCTCTCTGCACATATCTGACATACTGGTGCTGGGAGCCTCCTTAGGATAATGTACAGCCAAATCACATGGGATGACTGAGGACAACTTTTTAACAAAAGTGGCTTATTTTTTAATTGTTTCACTTCTATTTTTTGCTTTTATTTTTGAAACTATTATGTAACTTTAATACCTAAAGGACAGGGTAAACTGAAGAGTACGCAGAAAATGCTCAGAAAATGATGGCTGCAAATACTGTTGCTTTTTAATTTCCTTCCAGTGAATAAACCCCACATTCTTACAGACTATTTTAAAATTTGAACTCCCCCGTTATAATGGGATGGATTAACCTGGAGACATTATGCTTAAGTGAAATAAGCCAGGCACACGAAGACAAATGCTGCATGATATGTATAATAATAATTAAAAAAAGCTGAATTCAATGAAGCAGGGAATAGCAGGGAGAGAGAGAGGGCAGGCTAGGGAGGTACTGGTCAAAGGAATGAAAATATCAGGAGATCTAAGTGCAGGGGGTTCCTTGTTGAGCATAGCAACTATAGTTAATACTGTCCTGTATCAAAAATTACATAAGAAAATAGATTTTAAATGTCCTCACTATAAAAAAAATCATGAGTTTACAGAGATGTTCATTAGCTTGATCCAGCCATTCCACGGTGTATACATCCACCAAAGCATTGTGCGCAATAATACAGTATATAAATACTGAATTATTTGTCTGCTTAAAAATTAATTAAAATTTAAAATAAATACATTAGAATCTCAATTTCAAAATAATTTTGGGGAATCACTATGTCAAGGGTCAATAACATTGCCTTTTGTTCACAAACCTGTTGCAAAAAGAGGCTTATGTTTCAAGATTCTACAGCAGCAAAGAGAACAAGAAAAAGAGAAGAAAAAAGAAGAAAAGGTCAGAAAAATGGAAACTCAAATATGTGATAATGTACCATGTCAGCTGCACGACATAGAATGAGAACACGTACATATAGTCTGCACAGCATACGGATATTTATTTTTAATAATAACAATATGCAGCCATATTAGTGTGGTAATCACTGCCCCCATGTTAAAGGCCTCTTGGATTTTTTTCCCTAAAAATCAATGTGATTCCATTTCAGGAGCATTTATTAAGCACATACAATGTGGCAGATATGGTCCTGTCCTCAAGGAGTCACTGTTCATGTTTACATCAGCCCCAGATATCCATAGGGAATGTGCATGTTAGGACAGAATGGCAAGTCTGGGAGGTCAGATTGGATGATGCATTGGAGTGCAGGACAAGGCCAGGCTACTTCTGCACGACCCAGACAATGGCTTGGGATATTTTTCAGTCCTTAGATGGCTGTTCCTCCCTGCTGTTGCTGCTAGAAATCTTCAAGGCTACACAACAGATATAACCTGATACCAAGCTGGGACTGATTTTGAAACTCAGACAGAAGCCTTCAGAACCAGGGAGCGAAGGCTGTCAAGAAAAGGCATTTGGATGCAAAGTAGAAGCATCCAGTCTGCGGATTAAATGGGGAGGGTATGAGGTATTCATGAGGACTTTATTTTTGAGTGGTGGTGCTGTAGAACAAAAATGCACACTTCTTCTATTGGTTTTGATTGTGCTTTTATAAACCAGATTTATTATTTAAATCTCCTTATAATTCCATAATAGTCCCTTAATACTTTTTGAGTCAAAGAAGGGTATGCTATGGGACCAAGGCCTCTCTTCTTTCTCTTCCACACTTAGCTCGGGGCAGAAAAGTATCACTAACTCTGAGGCCTGGACACCAGTAGCCAGTGGTTTGAAGTTCTAAGTAGGAGAGTCCAACTTTGGCAGGGTTAAGGATGTGGACACTTCATATATGCCTAGGGATGGGTGTCGGGAGGACAAACATGAATAACAAACACAGTGCTTGTTTTTAGGAACCCTAAGAAAGCATCTGGCATATCATGAAAGATGGGCAGCAATAAAGGAGACTGGACAGTGATCTTGTTAGGCACTAACTAGTTAGTTCACTTGATAAACTGTGACCCTGTATCAGCCCATTCTCTCCTCAGGACATGGAAGAAACGTCTGTGGGTAACTGTCTCTTTTTCTTCCTCTCCCCTCCCCCTTTGCCTTTAGTTAACTGCAGCTGTGGTCAAGGGCCAGCAGCCAAAAGTCCCACAATGCACTCCTCCACAGGAAGTTCCCAAGATCTCTTCCTGAACAGGAAATTTCCTGTGGTCCAACAGACATTCCTCTCAGCGTTTATCACTCACATACATTTGTTTTGGCAGATACTAGGTCTTGGGTAAGAACAACAAGAAACGGTTAGAGGGAAAGCTACCTCAGAAAAAAATGTAGTTATTGTCAGAGAAAGTGTGACTGAATTAACTCCTATCTCAAAGGAAAACAAATACTAGCAAAATGGATTTGAGAGATCTGAAATGTGTGAAGAGAATGTAAATACCACTCATATAGTTAAGCAACATTTGAATTTTATTTGTAACTCAAAATGAAGGTGCGCAGGCTTTTTGGAGGCCAACTTCAAAGTATTTATAAATACTCAAGCAAAATTTGGTTTTTATAAATGTTATGGCTACAAAGTGGGTGAGGGTTCTAAAATTTTCTGTAATTTCTTTACATGCAAGGGCTATCATAATTTAAGTTTCTCAATTTCCCACACTTTTAGGCACCTGAATACTCTTTCCTGAAGAGGCATGGAATTTCCACCACCAACACCCCACCGTGACTCACAGGTCGGTATCTCATACTCGTATTCCTTCTCTATAGTTCATTCCCCATTTTTGGAAGTTACAATAGGTGGAACAAGAAAAATCCAAGCACTAGCTCATCACCAGCATCATTTTCCTTCAAAACTGAAGTTTTATAATCCATCCTTCAGAATGTCACTCTCCTGTCTAAAATTCTTCAGTGGCTCTGCTCTGACTGGGAGGTAAAATTTTTTAGTCTTAGCCTATCAGGCCCTTCAAGACTTGTTTCCAGTTTTATTTTCCATAACTTCCCTTAACTCCAGCCACAAGTTTCTAAAACAATCATGCAGCTTTACCTCTTTTTGACTTCTTCAGATTCCTTTTTACTTTTACTTTCCTTAAAGATCCAGTTTAAACACCTTTCTCCCTAACGCAATTGCTCTGTTCTTAAGCCAGGTACATAAAATGCACCCTAGCAACCCTATATTCTAAATTGTAGCTTACTTATCTGTCTTTGCCAACAGATGAGCAAGTCCAATGAGTGTTAAGAACTACCGTGTTTCTATTTGGAATCACAGTCTGACACATAGATAGTGGATAAAGTATTTTCTGGAAAGATAATCTTGTCCTTGTATGGTAATAAAAACTGCAGGAATTTTTGCAGCACACACAACTAGCTAGTTATCATAAGCATCCTAACAATCTAGTAACAGTTTGTAAGACCCATATGAATTGAAATCCCTTTTCTTGTTTAACTCGCAAACTTGGAAAGTTAATATTCTGCATTATAAGAGATTGGTGAATAATATTTGTCCTTTTTATTTTATTCAGGGTTTGGCTGTGATGAGATACTTGGCTGTCTGCCTCTATGGCCCTTCAGCCTTTCCAAGTGGGCTTAGTTAACCCACCCATCCCCTGTAACTTCAGTTGCATCCAGACTCCAGGACCAATCCTGGTCTTCATCAAGAGAAAGCTGAGGACCAGCTGTTCAAGGAATCAGTAATGAACCCTTCCCACTGCTGGCCCTGTTGTGCCCTTGTCTTGCCACCTGAAAACGAGCCTTTGCTGGAACAGAGCCCCTCTCTTGGTTCCTCATCAGGCTCTATCCTCTAGTTCCTCTCAATAACCCAAGTGTGCGAATGAATTCCAGCATCTGTGGCTGGACTTCTGCGACCTGCTCTTTGAGCTCCTGTTTCTAAGGTTGGTGCTAATGCAGCTTCCTGACTGCCACAGCCTCCTCCCCACCACACTAACTGGAGGTTTGCAGACCAATGGTTGCAGCCCTAAGCTTCATCCCATGATCTGATGCTGAAACTTCCCCCAGGGACCTTGCTCTGAGGCCACAGCTGAGGTTTGGGATTGTGCATTTTTTTCAAGAGAATCACCTTTCACTTCTGTGTTCTCAGTGCCTAGAAGAGAGCTAGGAACATCGTACAAACATAAATAACAAAATCATAAAAATAAAGGATGAATGGCCTCCTCAAAATGTACCTTTTTTGTGCAGTGTAATTTACTACTGTGTGGTGTAATTTAGTTGGGGCATCACAGAAAAAGGATCTTTCATTGAAGGACACTTAAATGCCTCTGAAAAAGGAGGAAGACCTCTATTTCAAAAAAAATGTGATTTTTAAAAATAATTTTAAAATAATTGAACCTTTTTTCATACTGAGCTACATCCCAGATTTTTTAATTTTTTTTTTTTTTTTTTAGACAGGGCCTTGTTAAATCACCCAGCCTAGGTTTGAATTTTGCAGTCCTTTTGCCTCAGCTTCTCAGAGTGCTAGGATTAGAGGCGTGCAGCACCATGGTCTGGCTCCTTAGTCTATGATTAAAATGAAAGAGCAGGAGAGTTTACAGAAAGAAAACCTGAGAGTGGACATTCTTGGAGTTCTGGATGGGTTCTGTGCATGACAAAGCACAATGAGCATGCTGACCTCGGTGGTGAAGGATGTGTCACCTTTAACACTGCTGGTGCCTTTAATACTCATAGATGGCTATTTCCACTCTTATGTCTATGAGCTGAAATTAGAAGATCTGGGCTCAACCCCTCTGCCATTTACTAGCTTGGTGACTCCAGACAAGCCATCTCAGCCACCAGAGTCTGCTTCCTCAGCTGTAGATTTGTAGATACCACCACCGGTTTAGGGGCTGTCGTGAGGGCAAGATTAAATGGTAACGGTAACAAGGCTATAAAAAAACAGTGCAGAGGTGAGTATGGCCCAGAACAGGTGAATATGAACATTGGCCAAGGACTAAAAAAAGACAGTGCCATGTTTTTTCTCCTTTCCTTTATGGCATATGCCGAGAAGTCTAAGGATCTATTCTGTTGTCTCAAAAAGCAAACAAGTAGTCTTTTCTACTTTCACAACATACACTCCAAGTTTACTTGTCAGCGGCTGAACTGGAGGCAGAGGTGTCTGCATTTTGTCTGTGTATAGTGGATGGCTCATTAGATGCAAAGGGAAAAATCTAAAGAATGTGGCCAGGGTAATCTGAGCATTATCAGCAGAGCGCATGGACTTGCTGTGGTCATTTAGATCAAACCCACAATGTTATTTTGCTCAGTTTTTTGAAGCTGGGTTAACAGATAAGAATGGGACGCTTCTTCACTTTGACCAGCATTTACCGAGTCCTTCGTATGTGCCAATGTACTGTTTTACCTTTGTGTTTTCATTTGCTTCTTAGACTAACCTTATGACATGGGCACTGCTAACTTCATCCTAAGGTCCTTAGAGAGGCAATGTCATGTTCCAAATTATTTGGAAGTGCAAAGTGGTAGATCCAGATGCTGTTTCCTGTTTCACAATATCATTTTTTTATACCATAGAAACTACACTTTGTTATCTAGGATATGGGTGGGCTGGACAGCTAGTGGCAAAATCAATGTAGACAAGTCTGGAGTGTAACCTGGTAAGTCTCACATTTACTCTCAAAGATTAAATGGTTAGTAACCATTAAGGTCCTGCATAGCCTGCAGTGGCTCCCAGTTAAGAGCTTGAAATGCTCACCATGAATATCGACTCCCAACTCATAGCTCTCTTGGCCAAGTTGCATGGAGAATGCCTCTGTCCCATGCTTCACACCAAGGCCAGAGCTAGTGCTCTTCTGCTAATAGGCACCAGTTCCAAGGATAGGGACTGCGGGCAGCGTGTTCTATAAGGAAGGCACTGTTCTGGCACAATCCAGCCATTACCTGAGAAAGCCAAGCTCTTTCAACTTCAGGACCTTCCCTAATGTATCCACGGTTAAATGAAATATTTTACATATATTCTGCTCTAACCAAACAATAGCTTCTGTTTTATTTTCACATATACTATACTCTCAGGTTCAATTTGAAGCAAGCATTCTTAGAAATTGTAAAGAAATGCACAGACAGCAGCTCAAATTAACACACATACACTGAATATTCTTAGACTATTGATGGATACAGACCTTAAACAATGAAATATTAGGTGAATAACAGTGTTTATACCACCTGCTAATGGAATGCCACAGACAGTAAAAAAAAGGTTGCTATGGTCAGTTCAATAGTAACAAAACACATTAAGATGTGTAAGATGACATTAAGTTTTATGGGCAGTTAAAATGAAAGCAGAGGATATGGTTCTTTTCTTTGAAGTATTTACCACCAAATGGGAAAGAGAAAACAAATAAAAGTATGCATCGATAGCAAATTCCACTGATATCTGCATGGAAAGACAACTAGACACAATTTACTTCTGGGAACCACCACCTAGAATAATGATTGTCTCTTGTCAAAATCCAGGTGCCTAACAATACCCATACCCACAAATCTAAGGTGGCTCACCTATCTTGTGTTGCTGTGTAAGAAATGGGCAGCAGTATACCTTAAATAATCTTTAGAGATTAAACACTCAGGTTCAGTAAGTCCACAGGTGTGAGTTGGCTGCCTAGAGGGAAGCTTATGTCCTTGTCCACTGGGTGTCTCTCCCTCATAGTGCAGCTAGGACCAAAAGCTATTTTTAATGCCCAGGCTCTAGACAGCTGAGTCTAGTTAGAATAAGATATCTGAGTATAGAGACAGCAGAAAGGCGCCAAGCGCCTGAGCTAACACTGCTTATGCCCAGGCAGCTGGGCTGAGAAGAAGCATGTTCCTGAGATCACAGAATGGTCAAAATAGACCCAAGTCTAAGGGTCAGGCAGGGGTCAGTTTTATAGGAAGCATCTTCCCTGCTTTTGAGCTTAGCCAGTGTCCAGTTCCAAGAGCTATTTTAAGCTCTCTCTCAGAGCTACTTGTATCCTCACACCCACACGATGGTCCAGGATGGAGAGACAAGCTGAGAGAAAGAGAGGGGGAGGCCAAGTGATTGACTGGGCTTTACTGCTCATTCCCTGACTTCCGTGGGTTCCCGGTGTGCTTCTAAGAAAGCAGGATTCAGCAGGCGTCAGTGCTGTGGGCTATATTTATACCCATCCAGCTGCCCAGTTGCTGAGCTTTTCACATTCACAAACAGTAGGAGAACGAGATGCTTTCCAGAGGGACTATTTTCTCATGGTATTTATTCTTAATTTCTCTGGGATGATCTCAGCATTCACATCTTTTGGATGAAGAAAAAAAAATAAGAAGAAAAGAAGTAAAAAGGGAAAGAAAATAAACAGAGTAGGTGGATGAAGTTCTCTATTGCCAACGCAACGCAGTGTTATTTTCTCCCATGCACAAAAAGGAGAACTCTGCCTTCTTGGCTCTATTTGTCACGCAACCAGTTTATGTCTGGGAAAAAGACAGAAGAGTCCTGCAGCACTACATAAGGTAACTGTGAGCATCCTTGATCTTTCTTTCCTCCTCCTTTGTGGCAAAACAGAGTGAAAGTTAGTACAAAGTTGAGCGTCCAGGCTCCAAAAATCCCCAATTGAAAATGCTCCATGATTCAAAACTTTTTCAGTGCTGATGTAATTCTGCAAGTGTAAAATTTCACAGTTGACCTCAAGTGACAAGCTGTAGTCAAAATGCACGTGTATTCAAGTACTATATGACCTCACCTGCAAGCTCTGTGTTTAAGATGTATATGAAACATGGTTATACCTTCCACTCCTTCCTTACCTACACTTGATATGTCACTGTGTATGTGCAAATATTCCAAAATCCAAAAAAACTCAAACTCTGAAATGCTTCTAGACTCAGGCATTTCAGGTAAGGGATGTGTAAGCTACATTTAGAGAAGGGAGAAATTTATCAAGGTACTTAAGACTTCCCTCAATAAGTACAGTCTGGTTCTCTGAAATGGCACCATGGTTATCAAAGCCAGGAAAACAAAGAGACAGGAAAAGAAAAATAACCACAGTAAAGTACATGACTCAACTTGAAATGGCATTTATATAAGCGTAAGAAACAAGCACTAAATATGCAATCCAGAATTAGGATTATTGGGGGGCTGGGGGTATAGCTCAGTGACAGAGCATGCACAAGTGACACAGCATGCACAAGGGTTCTATCACCAGTACTGGGAAAAAATATATTACCACACAGCTTCTGCAGGAGGCAGAGGAAGAGGGGGCAAAAAGAACAACTGTTTCACCTTCCACCAACAGACAGTTTCAGATAATAGGCCTGTGATTGAAGTATTTGATGCAAAAGACATAAACCTTAAAAGACCAGGCCTCTGGTAAGCAGAAAACCAAGAGGAAAGCCAGATTGGGGTTAGGGGAGTGAGGGCTATGATGGACTTTGAAACAAACCTCCTAGAATCCCATGCATAACAGTATTTCATTTTCATTCAATGTGAACCATGACACTGCTACACTGGGTTTGGTTACACACTGTGGAAACAAAACAAGACACCATATATTGGTGAAATATTACTATGGCTGTTAGTCTCACTAAGTATTGTTAGGTCAAGATTTCTTAAACATGATTTTAGAACTTCCTAGAATCAGCCCATGTGGTATTGATACAGCTCTGTGCTTCACACATGTTGCTGGGGTCCCTAATCTGGAGGAAATGATGCCAAATGAACTGCCTGGGGACCCAGAAGCAATTTATTCCCAGTTGGCCTTAGTCTCCTAATGGGTATTTGTCAGAGAGGCTCTGGCTGTGTGGCAGGGAAGGCATGATGAAAGAGGCCACATTCCTTGTAAATGCTTTCTTACTGTGCTTTTCTCCAACAATTAATGTTCCTCACCAGGGGGTTGGGGTGAAAGAAGTCTGTTCAAGAATGAAAACTGGAAGGGTTTCTTCCTTACAGAAAGGTTTTATCTCTTTCCTTCCTTCTTCTCAGTTTAATATATTTTTGGTTCAATTCACTTTTACTAATGCTGTATACAGAACACACTTGTAAGCAGGTGCTGTGTCACTGAGCTATGCGCTCAGCCCCAATATATTTTTGGTTGGACTTGATACTGTATTGCTACAACTTGGAACTTGTCCTTTGGAAAACTACTAATATTTCATATGATATTCTTGGCTTGTGCCCAAAGTGTAGCAGGTTCATAGAATTCAGGTAAAACAAATTGCTATGATCCCTCTGGCTATTTTTGGCAATGGCTTGTGATCTTGACCAAGGCGCCTAGCCTCTCTAATCTCACTTTGCTCATCTGCAAAAGGAAGACAGAATCCCAGCCTTTTCACCACCCAGAGACCTCTCACTTTAGACCACCACTTCCAACAGGAACAGGATATGGCCCATTTGGTGCAGCTTAAAATCGTTTTAGTCCCCATGGAAAAAAAGTAAAAAGAAACAGTTGTTACATTTTTAATAAAACATTTCATTCAAGACAATCTCTAAAAAACATTACCTTTTAAATACGTAAACACTGTAAAATTATTAATGAGATATTCACACTTCTACACTAATTTTTGGACGCTGTTGGGCAGTTTACACTTGTGGCACAGCTCAATAAGGCTTTGTCATGTTTCAAGTGCTCAGTAGCCACAACCTGGACAACTCAGCTACAGATACTGTACTTTGTTTTGAAAGACTCTGCCTCCTCAAGAGCAGTTACTAGGAGTGGCGGGTTTATTTTTGCATATATACTCCAGCCAAAAGCAGAGCAGCCTCGTGCTTGCAAAGCTTCCTTGACCTTGCAATGCTGTCCCCAAATATGGAATTACCATGGGACACTGGAGTACTAAAATTGGCTCATGAATCCACCCTGGTTAATCTTCCAGACTCTTGGGGGCCTGCTAAGGGTCTCCTCCAACTCTAACATTTGGTTACTTCCATGCCTGATCAATATTAATTATTCAGGTGCTTAACAGATAAGAAAATATTCAGGGTTTTAAACAAGTGGGAAGTGGGCAGTGCCAAGGGACAGTAGTAGAGGGGACTGGCATCTGCTCTTTGACTATGAGCCATGGCCCTCTGAAGTCATTCTCCTGAACAGCTCTCATTAACCCTGAATGCCACAAAAAGCTACAGTGGGAATGGATACATGTGAAAAATCACTGTACTTTAATGCTGGAAGAGTATTGAGGAATCACCTGGTACGGGATGCTCCACACAGTTTCCTAGCCAAGTGACTTCCCAACATCACACCTCTGTTTTGGAGTAAACCCACTGCCTGGATTCTTCATGTGGTGTTCTTTTCATTTGCAATTTAAATTCCACGTGTTTAAAACAAACATCAAGTTTCTCCCCTAGAAAGGCATCCTATTTGTACAGTTAAAAATATCATAAATCCTATGCTGGTTTACAATGAGGTTGCAAGGACTAAATCTACAAATTCCTTGTTTTCATTCTGGAGTTGTATCAATGACATGTGCCATTTGTAATTATCTCGCACTTAACAGAAGTTTTGAATTAGCAATTTATGTATGTCTTTAGTTAGGTAAAAGTGAGAAACAAATTAAACTTGACTTAATTAAAGTGGATTTTATGGTAGAGAAATACTGCAAAACATGGGATTCGGGCATGTTAAAAATAAAATAAAGGGCCAGGGATTTAGGTCAATGGCACAAGTGCCTGCCTGAAAGCACAAAGTCATGAGTTTGATCCCAGTACCAAAATAAGTAAATAAATAAAATAAAATAAAATAAAATAAAATAAAATAAAAATGGAGCCTCGGTATGAAAAGGTCAGAAATGACAGCTCATACTATACCCCTCAGAAGAAGTAATATTCAGTGAGGCATAGGGCCTGGAATAATCACAGGAGTACTGAAAATGCAGGTATATTTTTAAAAACAAGAACCCTAGCCCATCCTCAAATCCCTAGAACTGCTTCCATATTGTCCTATAAATCCTTCTTCCCCTCCCCGGATGTGTGGTCACTTTCTGTAGCCAATGGTTAAATTATGCAACGAAGCCTGCTGAAGTAAGTGCCAAAATTAGATGCCAAGCACATAAGGCATGCTATTGGCAGTATCATTCAGCAGGTTCTCAAATTCCCAGCTAACTCCAAGGTCCAGAGTTACTCAAGAGTTTAAGCTGAAGGATTGCGAAGAGCGTGAGCAACGTGACTAAAAAAAGATGCAAAGACTGACGTAAACCAAATGCAAGGTTGTTCACTGTTCCAAGAGCCAAGAAAGCAACTCCATGGCTTAGTGACATATTTCTACTCTGCACAGAAGACATGCGAAGTTTGACGTTTCAAGTCTTTCCAAACAGGGACATATGCCAAAATGACATTGACACTGCCATTATTCACATTAATACAATGGAGGAGGTAATATGAATGGCGATGGAAGAGATGCCCTTCCTAATTGATCCAACAAATATTTACGGAGCATCTTCTCAATGCAGGCCTTGTTCTAGGTATCAGGGGTGGACCAGTGCACAAAAGAGAACAGTTCCTGTTCTTACGCAGCTTATATTCTATTTGAGGAAAAAAAGACAAATAAATATGTGAGTAAACTATATACTATGTCAAATGGTGGTAAATGTTATATTAGGGATGAAGTAAATGTTACAGACATCATGAGATTAATCCAAGTTACCTTTGGTCTCTACAGTTATAAGAGGTGCTCAAGGTGGGGGCCATTAGCATCCAGACATTTATTAGTACTGTGAACTGCCTAAGTGTATGTACATTTTTGGGGGGCAGATTCTGCACATATAGAACAAAACAGCACACAAGCAAGTGAACTTGTCTCCTGTACCTCTACATAGTGGACTGATTCTAAGTGTTTCTCAGTGATTCTCAAAGCTCTGTCTTTCCATGGAAATAGTACACAGCCAATTTTAAAATGAGAAGTAAAATGTAAGAGCCCTTTATGTGTTCAGTGGGAGAAAAGGCACACAAATGCACATCAACTATCATGAATAAAATAATAAAACATGCCAGTATTTAGGAGGTTGAGGCAGGAGGATTTCTGCAAGTTCAAGGCCAGCCTAGGCTACACAGTGAGTTCAAGGCCAGACTGAACTGCATACTGAAACCCTGTCTCAAACAAACAAACGAACAAAAAAGAATAATAAAACACATATTCTCTTAGTAGATATTCACTGTTTCAGCTGGCTTGCCAAGTTAAGGACTTCTTTTATACACAAGTAAACTTCTTTTCTCTTGCATGCACTGAGAGTTAGTGGATTGATGAACCTCTTGTGTATTACCACTGACCCAAGAAAACCTCCAGCACATACCTAATCACAAGGTTTTAGGTTCATTGTGAACAGACTGGCAAAAAAAAGAAAGAGGGTACTTGGTATGGATTTTCAGGAGAGCCAAGCAATATATTCTGACTTCAGCAAATAATGTGACCATCTATCTTGACATTTTCTTACAGATTAAATTGAAATGTAGAATCAGTGTACATACTTGTTAAACAGATAATGTGTCATTTAGGGCATATGGCACTGCAAAAGAGATTTATATGTCATAAAATATTATATAACCACAATTTACTTCTTAATTACAAAGATCAGTCTATGCCTATCTGGAAAGCAGTCTCTGCTGGTATGCCACATGGCTCTTTCACTGATCCTGTCCCATTCAATCTTTTTTTCCTTCTAGATAATTTACATAAATCTATAAAAGGAATACTCAGTCAGCTAATCTAAATGACATGAAGAAATAAAGACAAAATCTTAAACAGGGATGACAGCCACAAGATCAGAATTACCTTAGTCAATAAACAAAATTTAACAGTGCTAACTATAAAGGCATATATTTAAATTGAAAAATGAAAAAAGACCTAAAAAAGAATAAGAAAGGAGAACTTGGACTCTGGTCATAGCCCAAGCAAAAATGATCAATATGACTATAACACAGATATTAAGATGCTAATACAGCATTATGTTGCATTAATAAAATAATTTTATTGACTCATTCAATAATTAGTTCTCACCCATTAAGAGAAAAACACTGATACAAGAAGTAACAGTCCCATTTGGGGTAAATGGCAAGCTGAGAACCACATCCATGTCTGATTCTAAATTTCTGTCTGTCTCTTGAATTCATGTGGAAAGAATATGTCCTGTTTGATTTCATGCGGCAAAACTGGAACCAAAGAATAAAGTGTCACCAGGATGAATTTCAGCACAGTTTAAGAAAGCCTTTCACATGTGGGATCAGGACAGGAAGGAGCAGCAAAAAACATATTCTTCTGCTGAATGGTCTGCTATATCTGGGATGCCACAGAGAGATCCATGACTTGTGTGACAAGTTAAAATATATCATCTCTGAAGTCCTTCACAGCTCTGGATTGACATTATCAGAAATTAGTAAAGCAATTAAAAAAATTTTTTTTAGATTTGGAAATAAACATTTCCAAAGAATTGGACACTGTACAAGTTAAAAAGATAGGTTCACCTTTTCCTTGAGGTAGGACTTTTCCATTGTTTCATGGTATAAGCAAGCTTCCTAGCATGCCAGCAGAATTTGGAAACTAAGGCTTTTTGAGATTTGCATAATTTCCTAACACCTCTTCATGTAACTGAAAATGGGGAGAGACGATAATCCCTTCACCTTCAGTGTGCCAGCCTGGAGAAATCCAAGTGTGGAACTACTTAACTCTGCCATGAATAAAGCTGCCACGGGATAGAAGAACAAGAAGAAATGCTGCAATACAATAAATTACAAAACAGTACTAGATGTCTATATTTTTATCTGCTTGATCCACACACCTGTTTGGGGGAATCCCAACACTGACAGAGCTTTTTGTTTCCTGGAATACAACCTGGGCTCAGCTAATTGGAGGCACCTGCCCCAGGTTTTGAGCGTGGCCAACTCCCCAAGGATGGGGAGATAGCATTCACAGCGGCAGTGCCAGCCTCAGGAATGCATGTGCTCATGGCAGCCTCGCCATCCATGAAACAGTCCCAGTGGCGCCATCTTGTTTGGACTCTTGGCAGCTAAGCTTCCCTTCTTCTTCTTCTTCTTTTTTTTTTAATTGAGTTGATGTATCCAATGAAAGCTTTACCTGATTAAATTATTCACAAATTTTTGTTGTTGTTTTCAAATAACTGCTATGCTTCTGAAGGTGCTGAATCACAGAATGAGTTTGGTTGAGTATCACACATGATTCTAATATAAACCAAAGATGTTTATTCTTCTAAAAGGCTGACATTCCAAGTGGTAAATGAAACTGCAAACTTAAAAAAAAATGTACATTTATTAAAGCACAGGAGATAATAATTATACTACTTTTATTACCCAACTTGGTGATAAATTTTAACCAGACTGGTTCATTCATTTAGCACATATATATTGGAAGCCTTCTTTGTTCCATAATGACAGAAGTTATTCCTGATTAATGCCCCATACACATACACACACACATATACACCCCCCCACACACACACACTTTTTTGTTTTTTTTTTTTTTTTGGCGGCACCGGGGATTGAACTCACAACCTTGCACCTTGTCAGACAGGTGCTTAAGCCACTGAGCTGAACTCCCAGCCCTGGTTTTTTTGAGGCAGGGTCGCACTAGGTAGCTCAGGCTGGCCTCGCGCTCGCGTTGTAGCCCAAGCCGGCCTTGAACTCACAACGCTCCTCCTACCTCAGCCTGCCGAGTGCTGGGATTAAAGGCGTGCGCCACCACGCCCGGCTTTACACACACATTTTTATGGTGCTGGGGATTGAACCCAGGGTCTCCTGCATACAAAGTAAGCACTGTATCACTGAGCTTCATCCCCAGCAGTCCTAACCATTTTGTTTTTTGATATATGTGCAGAAGCAAAGCAGGCTAATGATGGAATACTTGAAATGCTACAGATGAGAGGTAAAAAAAAGATTATGCCTGAAACCTTCTAAAAAGTCATGTCATTTATTTGATGTTGCACAAAACTACTTCTTATAGACTTTACTCTGTCATCTAACTATGCAGCACATTAGGTGAATGCAGGTGATAACTGGTCATTTCTCAGACATTCTCTTTAAGCTGTTTACCTCTGTGAAGAAGGATGCATATGATACACTGAATGGACACAGTGGGAACCAGCCACACCAACCACTTTTTAATAAAAACTTGATTATCTGGAAAACCTTAGAAATGAATGATCCTAGTCAAGGATGTAGCTCAGAGACATGGCACCTGCCTAGCAAGTGCAAGGTCCTGAGTTCAATTCCCGGTTACCCGATACCGCCCCCCCTCCCACTACCGCCCCAAATGACTGATCCTAGAGATCCAAGTTAGCTCAGGTGTCACAGTAAATACCAAAGGTTATTTCACTGATTATTTTAACAACTCTGGGGGCAGTTTCCTATATTATCTTATATATTTTCCTTGGGGCAGAAAAGAAAAATAGCAGGAAGCCACATGGTTGCATCGCTTGAACTACATCATTTCAATCCTAGAAATGTTTCTGTCTCAATTCTCAAAGTAAAAAGTAGGTGGGCCTCAGTGTGGAGCTATTTTTAGCACTTGACTTCTTTTTTGAGCAATCTATTCCTTTCTTGATATAAATGATTACCAGATCTAGCTTTCAACTACTGTTTCAGATCAGACATGAGTACATGACAGGGAAAGTCAATGGGATGTGAAGGTTTTTAGAAACTCCCAAGTTCAGTATTGAGTTTTGGGAAACAGCTTGTGTGCTCACTATTTACCAGATATACTTGCTAGCCTGATCGTCTAAGAAATATGAAAACTATAAGCTGTGAAGCATCTAATCACTTCTAAATGATGATGGCTGGGTTACACAGGAGGTCTTATCCAGGAAAACGTGCACTAATACATGCAGATATGCCTGTACATACACAAAAGTAAAGTCAGCAAGCCCAATTTTCATGTTTAATTGAAGCCCAAACCTATGAAAAGATACAACAAAGTCCTGAGCCTGCTCTGAACTATATAGGGCCTGGATAGAGGATGGACAAAAGTCACAGTCACACCTTCTTACTATGTAAATCTGATTTTGGTTGTTTGAGAGATAAAATAACCACCAGCCCAAGTGTGACAGTGTGACAACACTGAGAAGCTACAATAAGGGACAGCCCTAGGGCTGTATAGATAGAGCAACCAGTTGTGCAGAGAAAAACGGATTTGGTCCCCTCTGGCCCTTTATTCTGAAATCACTCATGGAAAGAATCCCAAACTTAAAGGATAAACTTGGCTTTTGTACTATGTCTTTTTAAAAGATTTTTCCCGTAAGTCCAGTAAACACAACTAGGTCGGTTGAAAGGTGTTTGAGAGATGAGTGGTGTTTTATAAAGGAAAAATAAGTACTCTCTGGTCCAGCAGGGCAATTATTGTGCTGTTCTTCCAATCAGGCAGAGTCCAGAAGTATTAGCCCTCAAACAGGCAAAGGCGGCAGTATGAACACAGTTTTTCAGTGAGTTAGTCTCGTTCAGGTTCAATTCAGTACATACATATCAAGCATCTGACACTGTGTTGGGCCCTAGGCTTCTAAGATGGTTAGGATAAACCACTATCTTCCACGAACTGAAGATGAGCACAAACCAGATCTCGTTTTCTGGGAAAAAGCTTCTTCTGGGGAAACCTCTCTTCAAATGACTCACAACAGATGAGGCCACACTCAGCAAAGGTTGGAGCCAGGCCTGGCAGCGTGACATACACAAGGCTGCTCAGGATGACAGCACCAATTCCTGATGTCTGCCATGCGCCAGGCACCATACAACGCACTAACTCACACAACCTCACAACAGCGGCACACAACAGGCATTGTAATCCCTTGTTAGAAAGGAGGAAATGGAGGCTCTACCATTTGGGTTTGGAGTAGGGCTCCAAACTGTGTGCACTTCCTGCTACAACTTGAGGCTCCTTTATCTGAAATGTCTGGGACCAGAAGTGTTTTAGATTTTGGAATACTTGCATATACATATGACAAGTTATCTTGGGAGAAGAGGCCCAAGTCAAAGCCCAAAATTCATTTATGCTCCACATATACATTATGCACACAGCCGAAAAGCGATTTTATGTAACATTTTAGCATGCCAGTATTTTGACTGTGACTTGCACATGAAGTCAAATGTAGAATTTGCACTTGTAGTACCATGGAGTTGCTCAGAAATTCTTTATCAGATTTTGGAGCATTCCAGGTTTTCAGATTAGGTATGCTCAACCCATAGTGGCTCGCTCGGAGAACAGAAGGCTCAGTCCACTTAGATGAGGTTGACCCACTCGTCAATACCTAACAACCATCAGATTCTGGTGAGCTGAGCCCTGCACTGTACTGTACTCTGGAGAAAGACAGTTGTGATCGAGTGCCACAGTTCCAGTCCACAGAAGCTTACAGTTTGGTGGTGAAGAAAGACCAGGAACCCGTGACGAGAAGGACATTGAGAGCACACGGGACGCCCACTGCTCATGCTGGTTAGTTTCCAGAGAAGCTGAGTGTGAATCAGGGACCTGAGCTGGGGCCTAAAGGATGATCTGAATTATGCTGAATTTATCTTGCTCGGGGTTGGGGGTAGAATAGGGGAAGGGCGACAGCTGGAAAGAAGATGTGGGAGAATGTACTCTGCACAAGCTATGGAAAGAGACCCCTATGGTAGAGAACGGAGCAAAGAGCTGAGTGTGCAGAGCACGTCTGTGGAGGTGGGCGGGACCCAGGGTGAGTGAGACTTCACAGGCTGGTGGCTTCATCCCAAGTAGGGTGGGAAGGCGTGGAGGCGTTTCACTGGTAGGAGGGAAGGGGAACAATGGAAAACACACACCCAGATATTTGTTTCACACAACTCTTCTGAGTATGAAGTGTTGGGTACAGAAATGACCACCATTCCTCAGGCTCCAGTGGACAAAAATAATCCTGGACAATGCTAGAAAAAATGACACCATCAAGAAAGATAAAAACATTCTCCTCACAATCCTTTCACCTAGAGACCACCAGAACAACTACTTTCCTGAATATCTTGGCAGTTTGTCTTTATGGATAAGAAAAAAAAATGGAATAATTCTGTGGAGATTTTTTATTTTTATCCTGCTTTTTAGTTACATTAATCAGTTTCTTCAAAACATGATTTTTAATGAGTGCATAACATTCCAGCATCATGACCTAATTTGTTTAACCAACTCCATGTCATTGGCCCCTGTTGTGCTGAGTAACTACATGGAGGGATGTTTGTCCTCACCTGATACTGTTTCCTAGTGATGGATGACCGAAATGTGAATTACTGAGACAATGGAGTAAAACTGTTTAAAACTTTTCCTATGTTGCCAATGTGCCTCTACAAAGGCAGTGCTACTGGGTTGGTCATACTTTCGTGTTCATGTCACTGCTGGTGTTTTATTTCACTTCCAGATGCATCTCTGCACAGGTAATTGCTGGAAGTCCAGAGTGACCGGCTAGCTGTGTCAGGTATAAATGCACCTGCTCATCCATACAGTGCCACCTAAACACCCTGACAAAAAAACCAACCAAACAAACAAAAACCTCTGCCCCTTCCAAAAGCAAAAGAAATTAATATTTATTATTCAATTAACTTGCATTTTTGGTATTGATATTTATTGCTTGGTGAGTTAATTTAAAGCTAAAGTTAAGGTAGAAGTAGGGTTCCCATATTGGGATAGTTTTAATGCTGCTACAATGCATGCTTATCATTACCTCACTGAGGACTTATTTTAATAAAAGGAATCAATTTGTGCTGGGTGTGGTGATGCATGCCTGTGATTCCAACACTCTAGGAGACTAAGGCAGTAGGATCACAAGCTTGAACCCTGCCCGGGAAATTTAGTGACTCAGCAAGACTCTGCTCAAAAACAAACCAACCAGGGATTGGAGATGTATTTCAATGAGAGAAAAAAAAAATCAATTTCTAACATCTCAAGACCTCCCTGAGCTTGGTCCTAAGTTTGTTCTTCCATTTGGTTTTTGTTTTTGTTTGGGGGGTGGACTTTTTGACACAGGGTCTCACTATGCAGTTCAGGCTGGCCTTGAGCTCACTTTATAGCCCAGTCTGGTCTCACACTCACGATCTTCCTGACTCCACCTCCCTAGTGCTGGGATTACAGGTGTGTGCCACCACGCCTGGCTGTCCTTCCATTTGATTATGAGCTCCCAGGTTGACCCTTGAAATGCCATGGCCAGAGATTTGGTTTGCAAACCCAGTACTATTAATAATCATCTTTCAACATCACCAGCAAACACGATTAGTAGGCTCGGGACCAGGCACCACAGCACACACGGCAGAAAATGGATTACAGGTTACTAGGACTTCAAAAATGTTAGTCAAAGACAGTGAATGCTAGCCTAGACAGACCCAAAGAACAATCAAAGCACAGCAAAACAGTTAGTAATATATTGCTCAATGAAGCAATCAATAGCATCTTATATGCATAATGATAAGGGCATAATGCTCAGTGCAGATAGCCCTAGCTGCCTCATGAATGGCTCAGGAACCATTTTGTGGGCACACGCTTATGTAGTTGATCTGCTTCCCCTGGCCCTTTGATGGCTTCCGCAACAGGTGTACTTATCATAAATATGGACTCGATGTACGTACCGTAAATATGGACTCACAACTAGGGTGCTGATGGTGTCTCTTGCACACCTGCAGCAGAGAGAGTAAAATCTCTACAGATTGAAAATTCCATAAGGAAAAAGTTTTTTCTTATGTAGTAACGGTACCCACAGTGCCTAGCAGCTACCTGACACCTGACAGGTGCTAAGTTAGTATCTACTGAGAAAGTGGACACAAGTGTACATAAATACATTTTTATGAATAACGAAGAAGACAGACTGTTTCTGATTCACAGTATAACTCCAGCACCAGGTACAATGCCTGCCACAGCAAAGTATGGTAAGTATTTATTGTGAATGATTAAGTATTCTTCCAAGGTCAGCTTTCCCAGCTGTGTGAAGGAAGCTGCCTCTGTCGTAGGTTCTGCGGCCACCATCCAGCTGTCTTGCTTAGGTCACAGTCCTGGGAATATCAGCTTTTTCTTCCCATACACCAACATTTTCTTTGCCTCCAATCACTGAGTGAAATTCTCAAACCATAGTTTTGACTACAGAAATTGTGCAAATTAGTGTCTGATACAAGGCTTCCTCTAAGTTCAAGACTATCCACAGGCAGAGAATTAAAGATACAGACCATGGTGGTGACATGAAGCCATACCCAACCTTGCAGAGATCATGTTTTTATACATGGAGGTCCAGTTTAGACTTTCAACGTAGTGGGACCCACACAGAAGAAAGGGGAGCTTTGTTTCTTTCATTCAGTTCTACTTGGGCCATAATCCTCTATTGGAAAATTCAACCTTCCTGGGGGGTGAGGCAGCACGCTTCCTCATTCAGAGACTGGTTAACAAGTTACTAATGGTTCATTTTTACCCAAGTTCCTTCAAGGAGCAAGGAAGCTTGCCATGGTAGGAGCTGGGGCAACACAGTTGTCCTTGGGTGAATTCTTGCATTAAATTTGACTTTTCAACTATTTACAGGATTGGTTTCAGGAACTTCTGTGAGTAATAAAATCCAAGGATTCTCAAGTGCCTTATATAATGGCACTATATTTGCATATAACCTATGCACATCCTTTCATACACTTTATATTATGTCTAGATTACTTATAATACTGCTATAGTTTAGAGTTAAATGTCCTCTAAAAGTCTTCTGTGTTTGGTGGCAGGCATTGGAAGATGATTAGATCATGGGTGGATTCTACTCATTGGTGAATTAATCTACAGATGAGTTTACAGCTGAATGTGTTGTTAGAATGAGGGGCTTTAGAGGAAGTGGATCACTGACAGTGGAGGAGGTGGGTCACTGAGAGTGATTTGGAAGCATACATTCTTATTCCCTGCTCCTCCCTTTTCTCTCTGTTTCTTGGCTGCCATGGTGTAATTAGCTGTCCTGTCCATACCCTTCTACCAAGTGCTTTCTGCCTTGGGGCCAGCCAATCATGGACTGAACCCTCTGAAATCATAAGCTAAATAAACTTCTCCTCCTTTAAATTGCAGGTGTTTTGTATTTAAACCCAGTGATGAAAAAGTGACTATTACAAATGCCTAGTAAAATGTAAATGGTAGTAAATAGTGGCTATATTGTACTGTTCAGGGAATGACAAGAAAAGTTTATACATGCTCAATACAATATTGTTTTCAAATATTTCTAATCTATAGTCACAGCAATAGAATCCATGGATGTGAAACTTGCTGATACAAAGGACCTACTATATTTTGCCACAGCAGTATGCTGGACAAGGCAGTTGAATAGGTACACTAGTGTTGTATTTCAGACAGATTCTGAGATAGATGGGCTTTTATGGCCAAATGGACATTTGAATACATATATATAGATATTACATTTCTCTTAGTGGAGAGAAAAAGGTGGTCCAGATATCATCATATTCTACAATGCAGGTCTTGCTCGCAGTACATACTCCTGGGAAAAGCAGGTCCACTGGACACTAACTGATGGTAGGAAGGCAGAGATTCCACAATCTCCTTATTCAAATCCAATCCTTGACTTTCTGAGTTCTTCTGCCTGTACCAGTCCTCAATGTTCCATTTATAAACTATCTTGGATAGTTAAATCTGGGCTGTGTGTGTAGTCCCCCAGGAAGGGGGCCATTTTCAGGACAAAATAAACTCCAGATAGTTTGCTAAAAAAAGAGTGTCTTTCAACTCTGGGCCTGAAATTGCCTAGCACCTTCCCAATTCACCTTCCTTTCTCTTTTAATTTTCCTTCTCTCAAGAAAAGCAAAAACAAACCAACCATGCTCCCTTTCTTCCCTTTTTTAACACTGGTCAATTTTCTCTTCCAGAAGGCTGGGTCTTGCTCAAGAAAATCTTCCCCCCTCATCCCCCTGGGCTCCAGGTCTGCCTCAGCTGTGTGACAGCAAAAGCTGATCCCTGTCCTCTTCCCACCATCTCCCAGTTTTGAGGGACAGTATTAGGAGAGGCAGAACAGACAACAACACAGCAGGAAGGAACATTGTATCGCTCCAATTCTCAGAGCCAAAATAGTGTTCCCTTTCACCATGGACCCTGCTTCTTCTGAAAACCCTCCTAGCCACAGGCTAAGAAAAGTGCCAGGCAGCTGGACTAAGCCATATATAAAATGCCCTTAACAGGATTGTAACTATCAAGGGTCTTGTCTTTACATGCAGAATAAAACAGCTAAAATAATGAGTAACAATAAAATAATGTATATTTGAACTAGATAGATAACACTAATGCTCTGGAACTAGAATTATACAATAAAGAAATTGTGTTCTAAAATTTTGCCTCTCCAGATAATTCATGAACAAAAATCAAACTGCATGGGAAATGCTTTCCAGAGGATCTTGTCTTAATAAAAAGTTTTCGTATGTCAAAAGAAATCTCCAACAGAGTGAAAAGAAAACCCACCAATTTGGAAAAAATCTTAGTCAATTGTCCCTCAGACAAAGGACTTTTATCTAGAACATATAAAGAATTTTAAGAAATCAGGCTCCCAAAATTCAAAGACCCAATCCAAAAATGGGCATCGGAGATGAATACACACTTCTCAGCTGAAGAAATACAAATGGCAAATAAATACATGAAAAAACGTTCAGCATCATTGGTCATTAGAGAAATGCAAATTAAAACAACACTGAGATTCCATCTCACTCCAGAAAGAATGGCCAAAATCGAGAAAACCACCAATAACAAATTCTGGAGAGGCTGTGGGGAAAAAGGAACTCTTCTGCACTGTCGGTGAGAGTGTAGACCAGTGTAGCCACTGTGGAAATCAGTCTGGAGGTTCCTCAAAAAGCTGGGATTGGAAGTCCCATTTGACCCTGCTATTCCACTTTATTCATATTCCCAAAAGAATTAAAAACATCATCCACAGTGATATATGTGCACCCATGTTAATAGCAGCACAATTTGTAATAGCTAAATCTTGGAAACAACCCAAATGCCCATCAGTTGAGGAATGGTGGTATTTTTATACAATGGAGTATTACTCAGCTATAAAGAGGGATCACATTGAGGCTTTTATACGTAAATGGATGCAGCTTGAGACCATACTTGTAAGTGAAATAAATCAAACTCATGTGTGTAAATACTGTATTGTTTCTCTACTGTAAGAAACTGAAAAGAGTAGGTACGATACAAGATCTTTAATAAATATTGTGAAAGGGTAAGAAACTGCTCAAAGGGGAAAAATGACTCAGATAGGAAAAAGGAGAAAAGTAAGGGAAAAGAAAAAATGATATAAATTTGTATATATACACTTATGATAGCTGGGATGATTGTACTACTTAATCTATTAGTTCTTAGAACAAAACAGTTAACATTCGTAGGATAAGATCAATTTTGCAAGTCTATATCTGATAATCTGAGTAACTCTTTTGAAGATAACTAAGCAAAATAACGACCTTTGTTATGTTCCTACCACCTTGCTGTGAAAGCCTGTATTGTTATTGTTTCGGGTTCTTTGTTATTGCTATTTATCTGTCTCTTTTACTTCTTGTTTTTCTCGTATTTTGTTTTGTTTTGTTTTTCCCTCTAATACAGAAAGGATAGATATACATGTATAGGAAGAAAATGGGACATTATGATAGACATTGCTGATTTCATAGCATCTTGTTTTGAAGTCCAAGATTGCTTTTATTCTTTGTTTTGATTGGTTTTAGTCTGTTTTCTATTATTTGATTTCAATATGTGTAAAAGTACGGACAGCTATTTTGAGGAAAACAAGAGACATTATGGTAACTATTGTTGGTTTCCTATTGTCTGGTTTTGAAGGCCCATAATGCTTTCACGCGCTTGTTCTGATTAGTTTTATACTATTTTGTTTTGTTTGAATTTATTGTGCCTGAAGGTATGAACAGCTATTTGAAAGAAAACAAGAGTCATTATCATAGACACTGTTGATTTCCTGGTGTCTTGTGTTGAAATCCTATGTTGCTTGCATTGTTCTGTTCTCTTCTGCTTCGTTTTGATTTGTTTTACTCTTTTTAAAATAAAAAATAAAATAAAATAAAATAAATAAAATAAAATTCTGCCTCTCCATCCTATTCTTTCTGCTTTTACTTAGAGAACTTCCCTATGTTTGACTCAAGTCTCAGCACAGCTGAAACTTGGGAAGAAAGATTTTTTAACTGAAAAAATACATAGGGGAGGGGGCCATTTTAGATCTCGCTGAATCAAACAAAAATTTTTTTATGCCAACAAAGCAACCTTAGGACAAAGATGTAACAAGGGAAATAATGAGGTCAAGTCAAGATTTTTCATACTGAAACCTTGCACTTGGACTTTCCTGAGACCAGGCATAAAAGCAGTATTATGATGTGGGCAATCTAGAGATCTTCTAACATTATGATTCTAACACAAACGTTTGAGACGTTTGTTGGTTAAAGATAGACCACAGAGAATCACAAGAAAAGTTAAATGGAGCACTACTCTTCTTGGAGCTGCTGGCTTGTTTTAGTCAATACCAAGTCCATAGCTGCCGTTTATAGGAAATACACAATTAGCTACTTCTTTGACTCACTGTGGTTTTAACTCCCCCACACCCCTAGAATTAAACTCTTCTTCAGAAATTTGTCATTAAAGAAAAAACTGGTTCCATTTAAATATACACAAGAGAAACCATCACCCAATCAAAGAATATCACTTCCAGTTGTACTCCAGCTCAGTCATGGGCACAGACCTGACCACTGAAAAGTATCTTTCCGACTCTTGACACCTTCGATCACTGAGTCATAAGATTCTCTGGGGAGGACACACACGAAATTACCAAATTACATAATTGTTCTTCCAGATTCACAAATGTTCTTTTGTGGTTTAAGATAAACTAGTGTTTGTTGATTCTTCCTGCAAATTAATAATCTTTTGTGACCAAGGCTCCAAAAAATTAACCCCTCTGTTGGCTGTCCAGTGTCCAGCTTTTGATTATCACATTAGAAATTAATTTTTAACAGAGATGAATCCTGCACTTTTTTTTCCTTTTCTGATGTCTGAGGGTTGTTTTTGTTTTTGTTTTGTTTTGTTTTGTCTGTTTTAGTTAGTTAGTTTCTGTGGTACTGGGGATTAAGTGTAGGGCCTTTAAACTGAGCCATAGTCCCAACTTTTTTTTTTTTAAGTTTGAGAAAGTTGCTACATTTCCAAACCTGGGCTCTAATTTTCCAATTCTTCTTCTCAGCGTCCTAGAGAGCTGGGATTACAGGTACAGGTCACCGCTCCCAGCCGATGTTGAAGGGTTTTTGTGTATACAATCAGCATCATACCTTTGAAGACTCTGTTTCATATATAGTCAGCTACAGTACTCTTGTTTACTGCTAATGTACCACACTAGGAGTTTTAAATACAATTGCATGACTGACTACTAGAATTGGTGGGAATTTGCGAATCTGGAAAATAAGGACCTGTGAGATGGTTTTCTCCTATCCTATCACAGTGTTGGAGCTGGTGTGGAGGCTTAGCTTCCTGATTTCCAAGTTATATTCTCATACCACTGCAGTTTAGTTCTATGCTGTGCAAGGCTCTTCATAAACATTGCAAGAGTTTGGCTGAAATTTGAGAGAACACTGTTAATTCTCTAAAGAGTTTTCATTTATTCAAAGAGATTCAAGTGGTTAAATTAGATGAGCCAGTGGTTATATGAAATGAAACTTCGTGGCCAGAACTCTACAAAGAAGGGGAGCACACATCCATATTTCTTGAGTTCTTCCTCTTTATTTGCTGTGAGAATCCTCTTTCTCATGGGAACCTAAAGCTCTGAGTGTAGAGCTGTCACTGGTGCCATGTTGGCCTGTTACCATGGAGATCATTCTAGTAACATACAACCTGCCACCAGTCTAGACACACAAGTATCTCCTTTTGACTTCCAGAGGATTTTTCTAGCCATGCTACCACCAGTTTACAGTTGATCTCTGCTGGGATTTTGCTCTAAAGTGTTTAGAGTCTGACTTTTAAATGTCATTAAAAGTATGACTACTCAGAGACAAAGTGGGAGGTACTGAAAAGTGTCTCAAGGCTTTAAAGCAACAGAAGTTCACACAGAACACAACTTTTCCCTGGATTGGAGCTATGAACTGATTATCGACAAAGAGCCAAATGTAAATTGTGGAGAGCAGACCATTGGAAGTGCTGCCTATCACTATCGATCATCTATAGTACATTATTTATACAGTACCCAGCTCATTACCAAGAACTGTGAAATGGTGACAGTTCTTACACAGTGCTACATATTCAGAAACTGGACCTCCTATATGTGGCAGGTTGCCGGCAATGCTCATAGTCTCTAAAAGAAGAGACAAAGAGACATGACATTGGTCATGAGTTAGTGAAAGCATGTCAGAATCACTCTGGGTCTTATATAAGTCCACTGCTCATCTAAGAGGTTGTAACACAGTCATTACTTACTCTGTCTGCAGAAGTCAAAAAGATTCTTTCTGAGGCATCAAAAAGGCTCTATTTATGCATGGGACCTTGACACCTTTCTGGAAGGACTATTTTAATTTCTCCTAAACCCTGACATTATTGAAGACAAGTAGAGGAGGGAAAAAGGGAAAGCTATGGTCTAATAAAACAAGTTAATCATCAGATCGAGTGGTAACACAGGCTCTTCTGCAGGGTATTCTGGAATCATAGAAGGAAGACTGGTACAGGGTTAAGGTCAGAATCCCCAAGGAGTCAGAAGGACCCTACACCACATGGAGACGTAACATTCTTTGGTTTGACACGGGCACAGGCAACTCCAACATCCAATAGTGAGATGAATAAAGGAGGCAGAACTTTTCTCTGAATGCCCAGTGTGACATCCAGGTTACTGCCTCAGTCCCCGAGATACCTGGAGTCCCAATGGTGCAAGGGAAACCTTTAGGCCCATGAGAAGACACTGTCACCTTCCTGTATACAAAGCCTGGAGGTTTCTTTGGAGATATCAAGGTCCAGGGGGATCTGCCCCTCGCCACCCACTAGCTGCTCACAGCAACTGCATGTGAAAAGCGGGGGCTACCAGAAAGAAGATATAACTTATGCTTACTGATGGGCAACTTGCTTTTTTTTTTTTAATTGAAAGGAAAGAACACTGATTTCCATCCATCTGTTAGTCACCTTGCTCACTTCAGCACTTCTTCAGTTTCTATATGTCCTGCAAACATGATCTTCCTCCTAACATCTCCCCTTGCTATGCTGCCTGAGAGCACCAAGTAAGAAAAACACCCCAGGACTGACCACACTGGGGCTCAGGAAAGTGCACACCAGTTCTCAAGAAAGCTCCAGCTCTGAGGGGTGGGAGTTTGGCTCAGTGGCTGAAGTGCCTGCTTGGCAGGCGCGAGGTTGTGAATTCGATCCCTGATACCGGTAAAAAAACCCAAAACAAAACAAAGCTCCAACCCTGAACCATCCACCAACCTGCTTCTTCTCACCTCCAAACAAAAGAAATAGTCAATCATTCAATCTCTTCCACCTCCTTACTTCCTCAGCAAAGGTCCAAAAGAGCATATTAAAGGGTAGATTTGGGGGCTAGGGTGCAGCTTGATGGTAGCGTGTTTGCCTAGCATGAGTAAGGCCCTGGGTTTGATTCCCGGCACTGGGGAAAACAAACAAACAAACAAACAAACAAAAAAACCTACGTAAACTGGGCTACAACGCGAGTGCAAGGCCGGCCTGAGCTACATAGTGCGACCCTGCCTCAAAAAACCAGGGCCGGGAGTTTGGCTCAGTGCCTTAAGCACCTGCCCTGGCAGCCGCGAGGTTGTGAGTTCAATCCCCGGTGCCGGAAAAAAAAAAAAAAAAAAAAAAAAAAAAAAAAAAAAACCTACGTAAAGTGTAAGATTGGTCATAATACTTCAATAGTACTTGCTTTTTTTTTCTACCTTAAACCCAAATAGGGAATACAGAGTAATGAATGAAAGGAATTTTCTTTATAAGACCTCACTGGCTGCTAAAGGCCAATGAATGATTAAAGTGAGATTACATTTCTCTACAGGAGAAATGACACCATTTCTCCCATTACTATGAACTCAAAATGACATCCACAATAATGTCTTGCTACATGTCCCAAAGAATAACAGTACTGTGCTTTATAATTAGATGACATCAAAGTATATATTTTTTTCTCCTGAATGTCTTCTGTGTTTTAAACATAAGAGAACAGAAGAAATATTTTGGTCTTGATTGGAAATACCTAATAACTTGGAAGTCTATAATCTCCAGAGGAATACAATATGATTAATGGAAATGAGGAAGAAGAAATAATTTTGAGGTGTATGCTTTGGGATATTCACCAGCCTACACTAATAGTTCATTTATACAAAACAAAGTGAATAAAATCTAATGTAGAATGAAGTACAAATGTATATTTTCTATGAAGAGTTATATATCAGGGGGCCGGGAGTTTGGCTCAGTGGCTTAAGCGCCTGTCTGGCAGGCGTGAGGCTGTGAGTTCGATCCCTGGTGCCGCAAAAAAAAAAAAAAAAAAAAAAAAAAAAAGAGTTATATATCTTTGGACGTTTTACACATTTAACTCCTATAATTACTAACTCTGCTGGGTGCAGCAAATAATACTGGTTTTGATGAATGCTTAATCAAATTTTTAGACTGAGCTCTTACCTTGTTCATCTTTGTATTTCTAGCACTGAGCTAGTTCTTTAGTCAGTGCTGGACTAGAATAAAATCTGAATTTTCTTCAGAACAAACCCAACAGCCACAAACAATATTGCCAAGGAATTTCACAAGGGAAAGGATGCAATCCAGCACTTGTCACTTTCCTTATCTATCTGAAATGTGGTCAGGAGATTTCTGTCTTAGTAGATGAGGTCAAGGGATAGCCAGGGCTGGGTTCCAGGCCTTTCTGGTCCTAGAATGAACCAGAACAAATTCTCTTTCAGAGGTGAAGGGTAGAGCTAAGTCTGCTTTGTACCATCCAGGTGTATTCTTTTCCACAATGGAAAGCTGCAGGTTTTACTGCCATTATGAGATTACAGTGAGCATGTGGCTAGTTTTGTTTCTTTTCAGGAGCCCAATACAGGCCTGACTTCATGTCTAAGCACTGAGGTCAATTTAATGACAATCACCAATGTAGATGAGATCCACTGAAGAACATGGGCTCCAGAGCACCTAAGACAAAGCTTTAGTTTCCAGCTCTACCACTAACAGGTTCTATGGCCTTGAGCAAAGTACGTAACATTTCTCAGCCCTATTTTCTGTATCCGTAAAATGAAGATAGCATCATTTACCTGCCAAACTTGCTATAATAAAATCAAGGAGGTGGTTTATTAAAGCCCTAGTAACACAGAGTACACATACAACAAACTGGGACCTTGAATTTTGCTAATCCCTCAGTTTGCTCTGATCAAAATAAGTGCTCAGTAGGCTTTTGAGACACAAAGTTAGTAAAAGTTTTTTCTCATACAAATTGAAAATTAAAGGCAGTATGATTGTTATGGTTTATGTCTAGAGGTCCCTCCAAAGCCCCATGAAGTCATAAGGCTTTTTCAAAAGTGACTGAATCTAGAGTGAGTGACATTGGGATCAAGGGTGTGTGATTAGTAAATCAGTCCACTGATTGGTTTGGCACAGTTCTGGCTAGGATTAAGGGTGTGACTGCTACTCCCTCCCTAGGGTGGGTAGCCTGTATACAATATAAGGGACAGAAAGTCTTGTCTCCCTCTTGTTGTCTTGATACCTTCTGGTTGCCATGAACTGGTTCCCCCTTGTTACTTTTGCTGTCTCCTACCACCATAACTGTTGCTCCTTTGTCATATGCCACTCTGCTTTGGAGTCAGTGGATTATGGACTGAAACCTCTACAAACTGTGAGCTAAAGAAATCTTTTTTCCCGTTAACTTTGGGCGTTGGGTATTTTGTCTCAGCAATGAGAGAAAAGAAACTAACACAATGAAGTAGCAGCTCTAAATTCACATCTTAGCATACAGTAAAATCTAACTGGCAGAACTAGTCAACATTCAGTCTCTTCTGGAAGTCTCTTTGGACCAAACTGTCTGTTATGAGTAAGACTTAAAATGAACAACTATTTGGAAATAACTTAAGAGCCTCTGAGAGCAGCTAAAGAAGGTAAACCAGAGCCCTGAGTTTAGTTCTCTTGAAGGAATTGCCATGTTCAAGCTTTGAACCCAGTTATTTTCATGTCAGTGTTCACTCAGAAACCCCCGAGGACAAACTGCTGCACCTGACATATCTGGCAGGCACCAATTTTTTCCTGTTTACATCAGATATACCAACAAAAAATGTCTAGCTTTTTGATGCAAATTTCTTTATACAATACAGTACATATTTCTTCCCTACTCTTCAGAATAAATCCTATAAACAACTGTAAAAAGGAGGGTGCTCTTAAAATTGATTATACAATGTTACAGTTGGGGAGTATTTAATAAAGGCATAGTTTGATTTCTCCCAGTTTTACAGATGAGCAACTGAGGCTCATAACAGTTAAATAGTTCACCATAAACCACAGAGCTACTGAGTGACAGCCAAGACTGAACTTTGGCCTCCTCTCCCCAAGTCCAATATTCTTCCTGCCATGCCACATGGCTGCTCCAAACTTCACATTTTGTTTATTTTCCCCCACTGAGCCCAGTCATACTGCATGCAAAGAAGAACTCCAATAAATATTTGCCAAGTTGATCTAAATCGCTTCAATTCTGCTGTTGCAGCCTAATGCTGTATTTCAATCCCAGAGGATCCCAATAGTCATTTAATAAAAAGAGTGAAGGTTTTAGAGGTATTTAGAAAGTGGTTTTAAAATCCTAATCTAATTTCCATACAATGATGTGAAAAACAGGTTTTCTGTACCCATTTTAAGAGATAAGGAAACAGAACCCAAGAGTGTAAGTGACTTGGTCAAGGTTACACTGCTAGCTCTGTCCAGCCGGAGGTAGGACTTAAAATTTGGACATCGGATTCCAAAGCCTGCACCTACTCAATTTCACTGACTAAACCTAATCAATAATGATTGTTTTAAATACTGCCCCAAATGATAACCTCATCATTCTTTCTTCTAGTCTATTCTATCAAAAAAAAAAAAAATTAGGCCAGTTATGGGGGTACACACCTGTAATTCCAGCACTCAGGAAGCTGAGGCAGGAGGATCGTTCCAAGTTTAAAACCAGCTTAGGCTACATGGTGAGCTCAAAGCCAGACTGCACTGCATAGTGAGACCCTGCCTCAAAAAGACCCCTTTCCCCTGCAAAAAAAAAAAAAGAAAAACAAACAAACAAACAAACAAACAAAAAACAAGGATATTTAGTTCATAAGGCATCCTCATGTCAGTCTCGGGGGAAAAAAATTCAGGCTGACTGAACCATAGAAAATGCTATGTTCAGTTCAACAACACCTTCTCCCAAGCACAGAACCCTTTTTTCTTCAACACAGCAGACTTCAGACCCAACTCCCAAGACCAGAATAGCACTTACACTACTGCCTACAAGATTTTAGAGGCCAGCCTAAGAGGCGGCTGCATTCTCCCCACCCACCATGGCTGAAGACATTGTCAATCACTGTTTTACGTCAAAGGAGTCGTTTCTGTCAGTCTGGTCAGCGTGGGGCCTTTGTGCAGCTTGGGGTTGGGCAAAGTCACAAGCAAAAGTGGCAGAGAAGAAACTCCAGGCCTCCTTCAGGCTGCTCCTCAGAGCTGTTAAAGATAGAAATGGTGGCAACTAATGGTGGGGGTGGGAGGAAAGGAGCATGAGAGGGGCTGTGAAGGAAGGTGTGTGTGGCGGGGGGGAACGGATAGAATCCGGCATACAGAAACCTGTCAGGATGGGATTTATTTTTGTTCTGTGAGGGAGCATAATAGGGCTTTGCCTGCGCTCTCAATAGCTGTTTTGAAGTGAACTCGGCTGGTATGTCTTTAATTTGTCATTTCATTATGAAACTGTTTCCCTTCCAAGAAGCCTTCAAGTCAGGAAGCTCTGTCTGCCCACACAGGAAATTCCTTCGCTTCAACTTCCCCAAAAAGGAAATTTCCCTCAGAAGTGAGCCCAGCATATGCCTTTGAGCAGAGCTGTTTCAAGAAACTTTGGCAGCTGAGTCCTGAAAACACCCCTGGCTTTCTGCTGCTGTGGGGAGGCTGGGATAAACAGTTGGGCTCTCACCCAGGGGGTGGGGGCCTCACCAAAGTTGACCCTGGCCTACCTCTTCCTCTCTCTTTTCATTTTTGGGACACCAAGAGTTTTAACTAGCTGAGAGGGGACCAGTACCTGTGGCTCTCGTGGAGACAGAGGCACATCCGGATCCACACAGGCATCCCTGTTACCACAGGGCAGCTTCAACACAGGGCATAAACCAGGCCCCCACACAAACCCACCAAGTTAGACAGGAAGATGACAGTGTTTCAAATGAAAGGAGCCCAAGAACACAAAATGGCAAATTCGAGGTCCTCAAGCAAACCCCTTTTTATGTGCAGTGGTGGGTGTTTTTTTTCAACCTGAACTTTCCCAGTGAGGATTTTAAGTAAAACATGGAGGGGAAAACCATCTCAAACCACAGCCTTATAAAAATTAATCTCTCAGACATATTGTGAATGGCTAAGTGGTGAGAGCCCAGAGCAGCTGTGCTGAAGTGAATAACATAACAGTATTTTATGAAGCTTCTCTGCAAAGAAGCTGCCAGACTTGCATTTAAGTTCTTAACTTCCCATTTCAAATCATTTCATTAAAAAAAAAAAAAAAAGGAACAACACAGAAATCTCATGCACAAAATGAAGCAATGATACTGAACTTCAAACTGTGCACTAAGCCATGGTCAGAGAAAGACACAGATAGATGAGGACTACCACAGGTCTGGATTTTCACCCTGCAATTAAGACTGCACTAGATTGGATACATGGTAGGCAATGGAGCAACAGTTAAAGAACTAGCAAGAATCAGCTAGCTGACTAAAATCTGAGAACATGAATCCTAAAATTCCAGGTTGTGGTGGATGTTGTCTGTGGGATGGCTTTAAACTTTTACTATGGTGAGTTATCTTGCTTTTCTATAATTTATGAAGTTTTAACCACAGTTGGATCTCACAGTGGGATCCAACACTATTTTTCATGTCCTTGCAGAG
The DNA here is from genome assembly GCA_004363535.1 of Dasyprocta punctata. Taxonomy (NCBI): domain Eukaryota; kingdom Metazoa; phylum Chordata; class Mammalia; order Rodentia; family Dasyproctidae; genus Dasyprocta; species Dasyprocta punctata. The sequence continues at coordinate 141,211 of RJWM01000442.1, forward strand.
AGTAGGGGAATAGGACTTGGGTTTAGGTTGGGAGGAAGGAGTACAGCAGGAAAAGTCTGATAGACCTGCTTGATTGCCTACCAGTTCCGTGACTTTGGCCAAGTTTTTTCACCTTTTTAAACCTGACTTTTTCAGCAGTAAAGTGAGGATAATAAAATTCAGTTCACAGGACTGTTAGGAGGATTAAATGATACAATATGCATGAAAATTGCCTACCATAAGCACTCAGTAAATGGAAGTTATTATTCCACATGGAGAGTTATGAAGGCTTCCCCCACTCCAAATTCCACATATTAGTACTTGTCACACGCATATAAGTCACCCTGCTCTGGTGGCTCCTTGCAGGACCCTGGGGCCAAGGTTTTCCTGATCACTTCAACCTGAAACTTGAATTAACATGCCTTTATATGTCTATGAGGTAAAGTCACTTTATTAGAATGGATGAAAGGCCTAAGGATTCAGATTTACACTCTTGAATTTACTGCTCCTCTCAAAGAAACACAGATGACTTGCATATTCTCAGGCCCACAACATGCTTGGCAATGCCCAACTTTGGCCAAGATTGGTGCTGGCAATATCTGGAGACCAAGAGCCATGAATGTTAAGTAGCAAACTGCTTCTCTCCACCTCAGAGGTTTGGATTCCAATGCTCTGTCTAAATCAAGAGTCCTGGATTTTTCATTCAGTCTTATGTTTCTCTCCTCCATGGAGAAACCCAGTCCTGCATTAGTCAGCTTTTCATTGTTGTGACCAACAGAAACAACCTAAAGAAGGAAAGATTTATTTTGGCTTACAGTTTCAAAGGCATCAGTTCATGGTCAGCTAGCTCCATTATCTTTAGGCCTGTGGTGAGGTAAAACTATCAGGGCAGAAGGGAATGGCAGAAGAAATCTGCTCACCTCATGGCAGCCAAGAAGCAGAGAGAATGGAAAAGAGCCAGAGATGAAGGGGCTAGGGACAAGATAAATCCTTTAAAGGCATCCCAACAGGGATCATCCTCATCAAATTAGGCTTTACCTCCAATAAGCCCACTGACCTATGAACTCATGAATCGGTTAGTCTATATGACGATGTTGATTTTGTTCCTCAAATCCCATCAGCTGACATCACACCTCAGCATGAGGCTTTGGGAGAACATTTTGGATCCCAACCATAACAAGCCCTAAACAAAACTATGGAGTTTACTTCTAACTCTATCCTCTCTCTTTCTGAAATCTCAATACTTCAGCACACAGGGTACCAGACAGTAGCTCCACAGCCGTATATATGATGCCGATGTGACAATACCCTGTCATACTTTTCCCAGTTCTTTCCTTGGATCACATAGATGGTAGCAATTATCCTAGAAGTTGTATTTTATGAAGCAGATATCTGGATAATTCTGCACATGTCTGCGTGTACACACACACACACACACACAGATTCATCTGAACTAAAACTTCTCTCAGAGTTAAAAAAAACACTTCTTTCTTATAAGATCCAACAATATATTTGATTAAAAAATCAATTTAGGTTTTTGTGGCTCTCTGAAGTTCCTCTCAGCATTTGCTCAGGACATTAAAGTGTAGTTTAAAAAGGACACTTGTATCCTTGAGTCTCAAGTGAGGGAAATGTCTCTTAGGGGATTTTTACTTTTGTGTTCCTGAAAGATCTTTATTTTATTTTATTTTATTTTATTTATTTATTTTTGGTACCGGGGATCGAACTCACAACCTTGCACCTGTCAGGCAGGTACTTATGCCACTGAGCTAAATCCCTGGCTCTATTTTTTGAGACAGGGTCTCACTAAACAGTTCAGGCTGACCTTGAACTCACTTTGTAGCATAGGTTGGTCTCGAACTCACAATGATCCTCCTGCCTCAGCCTCCCAGGTGCTGGGATTAAAGGCATGCACCACCACGTCCGGCTCTAAAAGATCTTTAAATAAAGCCTCACATATCTGGATGAATACTTGAATTATGACCAAGTTTTAAGGTCAGTGAAAGCCCAGGACAAAATACCTGACTGAGTTGTAAATAATGAAACAAAGTGTCCTTATGTGTCCAGGGAGGGGATTGTGTGGGGAGGTTTCACCATTACCTCATGAGTTACAGGAGTGAAGTGTAAGAGTTTAGTACTTCAAGAACAATGCTGTAGAAGGAATCAGAATAAAGAACAGAAAGAACACACAGTTTTCTCCCCACTCTGCTAATGTGCAGAAAGAAACTGCCTAAAAGGACAGACTCAGCTTCCAACCCATGAGAATAACAGGTTTGTGAACTTGCACTGCCCTGGGGCTCTTTCCCGAGGTCCTGTACACAAGGAGCAGGAAGGAGGAAGACTGGCTCTATTTCCTCAGGAGGGCTGGCATCAAATGAGTCAGTCATATTTGTTTCTCTGTGAAGAGTTCCTGATGTTGGTGACCCAAGAGCAACTGAAGGGAACAAAACTCTTCATCAGTTTTGCTCACAAGTTGTTGCAGCTCAGGGCAATTTCTTTTTGCCCAATCTTACATCCTCTTTTCACACCCTGTGTCAACCAGTAGATGATTTGAGTAACTGATTTGGGGCCTCCATTTAGAAATAGCTCCTTGGGTGTGAATTTTCCAGCCCAGGGGATGGCATAAGTGTCACAGATTCTCTCTGCTGGCCAAGGCGGATGGAAATGTACTTTAAAGCTCAGCATCAAAGCCTTCTCTTTAGAAGCTGAAAGCCTTCATTCCCTTGCCAACTGTGCTTTTTCCCCTCCCATAATTAATTAATGCAGTAGTAATTGTTCAGGTGCCATAGGGTTGCCTGAAGGAGGATTGTGGGGCCTATCTATGCAGATCAGCCAGCTCTGTAAAGCCCCAAACACAGTGGAAACCATCTAGAAAGGGAGGAAAATGTAGACTGTAATTGTTACAGGTTACAGGAAAAGTAAACATGCCTCGGGTGGTGGAGGGGATTCCCACAAATCGCACAGTTGGGGTCAAGTAGTTACCAGAAGCCACACCTGTGTGTAATGCACTGGGCAAAGGGCCAATTCACATCACAAATCTCAGGCCAAAAGGGGTCTTTGAGAACAAGGGACTAGGGCCACAGAGCAGGGAGTCAGGCCTGACAATGGGCTATGAGCTCCTAGGAATGAGCAGAAAGTACAGCAGAGGCAGTTTTACAAGCCCTGCAAGACTAGGAGTTTGCACCAGTTCCCATTCTCACAAAAGCATTAACCCAACCTCAGTCACTGGCAACACAAGGAAGTATCCAACAGAGTCAGGCATTGGGTTTCCATACTTCCTTGCAAGGGGTATCCTAACTAAATAATCACAACTAACATGGAAGAGAATCTCTTGTATCATCAAAATATCACTTTCTGCACTAAGAATGGATATTACTACTGGAAATAAGTGAATGATCATAATAAGGGCCATTTATAGACAACACTTCACTGCTAATATCCCTTGCATTTCTCTTCTGGACTCAGAGAACAATATGGAAGGTTTGAGTTGGGAAGAACCTCAGGAATCATAAACTCAGGCTATTTCCTTTTATAGGTAAGGAAACTACTGCCCAGAAGGAATAAACTGTCAGAGGTTTACCCAAGTAGTAGCCATGTGGGGCTAAAGCCCAGAGAACTAGGGCAGAGAAGATCAGACTCTTGGCTCTATTACCTATTGTAAAGATAGTGGTACACATGCCACATAGGGAAACAAAGGCACCAGAACATTAGGAATTTTCCTGAAGCATGATGGCCTAACACAAATTAATGGAAATTTTGGTGTTTTAATTAGTAAACTCAATAATATAATCCACATGCAAGCACATCATTTTTACCACTGCCTAATAATATTCTAAGAAGTAGATCATCACTCTTAAACGGATGGAAAATTGGGTACAATGGGACCCTCTTTCTTTTGTTTCTAACATTCCAGAATTTATACAGACAGTTGAAAATACATGACAGATAGTACGCCAACGGGATTAGATTTGAAAATTTATCTTCCTCTAAATTTAAAAGATAGTTTAGTTTGTATCTCTGATTTCATCCCTTTGGGCCTTCTCATCAGCAGTTTATGTATTTTCTCCTTCTAATCAACAATTAGAATGAAACAACTTTCATCAGTTTCTGACACTTTTACTAAGCAATATGATGAAGTTGGTGGGGATGAGGTAGGAGGCCTAGGTTTTGGAATGAGATGTGGATTCAAGTCATGGCTCTTCCATTTTCTCTGTGTGGCCATGGGAAGTTATATACCAATTCCAAACCTCAGGCATAAAATACAGACCGTTTACTTTGCAGTGTCTGTGATCATTCAGAATAATTTAGAGGAAGTTCCTGATACACAGATGATGTTCAGTACCTAGTAGTGACTGCTATTACTTACCATGTAGCATTGTGAGTAGCAGTATGACCTTAAACAGTTGGCCTTGGAATGGCTGTTAAGAAAAAGCACACTTCCTATAAGCTGAAAGGTGGGGTGTGATACCAAAAACTATACCTCATTAGTCAAGGTAAGCTACTACTGGAAAACAAATTGGTAATTTTATCTTAATGCTGTTACTGTTAAATTGGAGTTACAGGGCCAGGGATGTACCTCAATGGCGCAGGGCCTGCCTGCCAAGTGCAAAGTCCTGCGTTTGATTCCCGGTACTAAATAAATGAATAAATAGGAGTTACATAAATTGCCTGTTATCCCTTTAATTTTTCTTAAGATATCAGTATTCAACACCCTGTAATACTTGTCCTAGAATCAAGAAAGAAAGATTGATTGCTAGATCTATCCTTAGAAATTTTCATGCTCTTCAGTGAACTGTTTTAGTAAACACCCTGACCCCAAACCCCAAGAGTTGAGAATTTCCCACTGCAGTAGGGAAATCAAGTATTCCTTGAACAGGCCTGCATGAGTTGACTTTTCCTTCCCAGCATCCAATCTGCATCTACCACACTCCAATGCTCTTTATGCATTATCTATTCATATATATATTTCTAGAATCTTAAAGCCCTATTTGAGGGTTATTAGTATTTATGGCATAAGAAGCAGAAATAGACCAATTTCAAAAGAGTGGGTCTTAGTCCACCCACCCGAGATGGAAGCAGGAAATAGCAGACCAGGCTGACTAATTATACTTGGGCATCTAAATGGGGCATGTGGCCAGAACCAAGACCAGTTTAAATCTCTCAAATCCTGCTTCAGAAGAGATCAGAGAAAGAGCTCCTGAACATTCACACCTGGCACTGGCAACTGAGAAACCATCCACAGCAACAATAAAATCAGTAACATCTGAAGGACTCTGCTAAAATTTACTTCTGGAAAAGCTTAAGGATAAAGCTGTCAAAGTCATTCCTGCCAGAAAATCCAAGAGTGTGAGTTACAGATGAGGTGTAACTCATCCATGAAGAAAATAGGAGAAAATATCTGCTCTTTGAGAATGGAAATTTTATCATATTTGTATATTCTCAGCTCAGACGAAGCTTTGTGAGAATGAAGAGGAGGTGGGGAGGAATTCAGGAAAGCACAGTACAAGCCAACATCATGTTAAATCTGTATCATACCTGCCAGCAAGTTTCACACAGATAAATGTGAGGCTGCCCATGGGGCGAACACATGGACAAGACCACTGCATCTGCAGAACTCGATGTGGCATAGGGAAGCTCTGATGGGTGATAGTAGAGAGGAGAAAGAAGAAATGGAAGTAAGATTTATTATTTCCCATTGTTGTTCAAGTCATTACTTATAACATTAACTGCTTCTCATTGTCTTATTTTGCAACAGCTCTCTCAGACTTTCAATGAGTTGGGGTCTCTGGGCTTACATATCTAACCTACCCCACCACGTAAGGACAACAAATTGCCAATAGCTTCTGAATTCCTGGCTCAGAATGCCAAGGCAACTGAGAATCCAGGACACGGAAAAGGTGGCCGGGCCGTTCTTCAGTCTTTCTTCCCTCCCCACGTTCCCCCCAGAGCTACTCTGTTAGGGCTCGTGCTGGAGGAACTGCCTTAAATGTACACAGTGCTCTCTGCATGAAATGTGAAGTGAAAGAAAAGGTCAATAAACCTCTGGTTATATATTTAAAAAAAAAAAGACACCTAAAAATAGCTGCATTTATTGAAGCTGCTTCCTTATCAGGAAGCATGGAGCTAGGAATTAACGTCTGCCTGCATCGGAAATTCTTTCAGACAGCAAACCCAAAAAGGAAATTTCCCTTCCAAAGCATCCTGGCTGTGCTGCTGGGGGCTATTTTTTTTCTCTTCAAGCTCTTAAAAGCCACTAACCAGGACCCTTGTACAGCCCATGTGCTGTGGGGGGAAACAGTCTTCAGAAGGCATCTGAATGCAAAAAGGGAAGGCGCCCAAAGAAGCTTAAAGCGGGTATAAAATATGAAATGCCAGTCGCGGGTGAAGTTCGGTAGAAGTGATTACTGCTTTGTTAAGACACTCACTGAGAATTAAATTCCCTCCCCATGTCCTTGCCTCACCTCTGCGGGTGATGTCACTGCACGTCACAGGCAGCTGTGTGAGCAGAGACCATTTTTGGAATGCTGATAACGGCAAAGGACAGGGGAGGACTGAATGAGTTTTAGGCAAAGAATGGAAAGGCCAAGGAAAGAGACTGACAGATGCTGGCAAGACCATGAAGAAAAAGTTCCAGAGTGAGGGGCAGATGTGAGGGTAGGAAACGCCCTGGGGTAGAGGGCCTTACAGCAGAAACAAGCCCTCAAGTCACAGGAAAGAGGGAGAAGCTAAAGCTTCTTGTATTGTCTCAGGAAAATCAGTCTAAATACTATGTAGACAGAACTCCAGGTCTTTTTTTCAATGAAACAGAAAATAGGGACATGTACACTTTGCTTGGCCACTGAAAATGGGGAAGGCACTTCCTTAATTAGCTTTATACTAGCAGTAAAAACTGAAATGGGGCCGCTGGTGACTTACCCAGTCATGGTGTGCCCAGCACTGTGCTAAGTGTTATACAGATGAGCTCTGCTACCCATAAGAAAGCCTCATCAGCAGGTGTTATCAGAAATCTGAGTCTTAGAGAGGTTGACTCGTCGTTCTTATAGAAAGAGGCAGTCCTAAAATTGAAGCCCTTTCAAGTCCATAAATCCCAAGTCCATTCTACACCCATGCTTTCTGATCTGGAAACTTGAAAAGGCAGTGGGTCCCTGCTGCCAGGAGGCCATCCCTGGTGCAGTGCTATTGCATGTGGGTGTTTAATTGAACTCTACTTTCCTCTAAGGCCTTGTCACTTTGGTTGCTGAGGTAAACTGAAATTCAACCCGAGTTCACCAGAAGGTAAAGAAGAGTGAGGCAAGGTGGTACATATCTGTAATCCCAGCTCTCTTGGAGGCTGAGACAGGAGGATTGCAAATTGAAGCCTAGCTTGGGGAGCTTAGTGAAATAAAATAGGGGGCTGGGAAAGTAGCTCAGTGTGAGGGCCCTGGTTTAATCCTCAGTATGAAAGAAAGAAAGGGGATGAGATTGAGTACATATTACCAGCCAAGTGGCACCTGCATCTGCAGGGCCATGCCTGCCACCAGTCCCTGCACCCTTGGTCACCCCAACATGGCAGGCAGCAGCTCTAGCGGCAGCCCTGACCTCCCCAGTTCCCAATAATCCACGTGCGTGTATTCTCCTAAAAGCTACAAGGTGACTTCTGAAATAGAAATCACTTCAGAGCCTTCACACACTGTGAACCAGGACAATTCAGTTGACTTGTATGGGCCACAGTCACCTCATCAATAAAACAGAATCAATGACACCTGCTTCAAGGACTGCTAAGCTATTGAATGAGATAATATGTTTGAATGTGCATTGCTATTTCTGCAATATTAAATATTAACTATGCCTATATATTTAGTTCTCACTGTCCCTCAACCAGAAAGTATACGAAATTGTGGCTCCTGCCCATTAAACAGGGGGTAATGCATCCTCATCTCCGTGCAGGTGAGAACAGAGCTCTTCTTGTCACATGACTGCCTTAAACTCAGTTACTCTGCTGAGAATGCAAAACAGCCCAGTAGGTAAGCAGCAAGGTAACGTTTCCAAAGGAAGACATTAAATTAAATTATTAAACACACACAAGCAGCAGGAATAATGTAAGAAATCTGAAAGATTCACAAGGAAAGGAAGGGGACTATTTCTGGCATTCCAGCTCTACAAAACTCAGAGTGGCTATTATGGCTGTTTATTAACCTGCAACATCGTAAACTGTAACTCTATTAAATAAGATGAATGAGTCTTAGGTTCTGGTTTTTAGCTATCAACTCACAGGGATTTTTAGCAGGCCAAGTGGACATGGCAGGGTGCAAAGGCTTTGGGAAAACAGCATAATGTCAATCCATTATTAGATGTGACTAAATCAACTAAATGTGAGGCAATAATGTTCAAAAGAAATTTAAAGTAAAGAAAAAGACATTTAATTTAAATTCTGTCTTGTGCATTTGAAATACATTTATATTGTTATTGTATGGTATAGCCTGGACACCGTTATTTGAGGCATAGTGTTTATCAGGACCCCCATGAATGTACTTTGAGTCTGTGAGGGTTGGGATCTTAAGTGTCTCTTAGAGGCCTCTGTGTCAAAAGCTCACTTGGCCACCAGCCTGTGGTGCTGTAAGGAGGGGGAGGAGCCTTCAGTATGTGGGGTCTTAAGGGAGTTTCAAAGTTAGGTCATTAGGGGCTTGGCCTGACCAGGCATGGTGGTACATATTTGGAATCCCAGTTATTCAGGAGGCTGAGGCAGGAGGACTGCCAAGTTCAAGGCCAGCTTGGGCAACATAATGAGACTGTCTCAAAATTAAAAAATTAAAAAGGGCCAGGGGAATTTAGCTCAGTGGTAGAGTGCCACTGAGTTCCATCCCCAATACTAAAAAACCAAAATGAGAGTCCCCATCCCCTTTCTCACTCTTTTTTGCTTCCTAGCTACCATGAGGTATGCAATTTCCTCTGTTACCTGCTTTCTGCTATGGTGTGCTGCCTCACCACAGCTCAAAGATATCAGGGACAAGCAACCATGAACTAAAACCCACGAAGCCATGAGCCAATATAAACTCTTCCTCAGGTATCTGGTCACAGCAACAGAGAGATAACTAACATAGTGGGTTGGCACCATGACATGTCTTCTGTTACTCCCTTCAGTGCCCACTCCTCATGAGTTTCAAAAGGGTGCCTGTGGGTGGACACATTGTAAGTCCCTCCCTCGCACGCAGAGGCCCTGATGAGAACAGGGAAAAGCCATTCCTTCTCCTGGCAAGGAGCAACGGCCATCCTCTGCTGAGGAGCTCAAGAGTGACCTTGACCGAGCACCCCTGGGGACCTTGGTCCTTCAAGTTTTCTCCAGCCACAACAGAAGGTCAATGTTCCCTTTAAAGAATAGAATGTTTTTCTTCGCCCGCCTGCTATAAACATTGCACTTCAGCTCTTCTAGCCTCAAGCTTAAAAACAAAAATCAGTACTCTTTATGGAAGAAGAAGAAAGAACTATGCCCTTTCTATGCTCTCCATAAACATGTTCGTGTTTGCTGTCCTGGAGAACAGGGGAGCTTTACTGATGCAGGAGTATGGAAGGGCACTGTCCTGAGAGCTTGGGCAGTGAGGCAGACCAGGCGGAGGGCCAGAACCTTCTTCCCTTGGCTCTTTTTCTTCCCTACAACAAGATTTTCCCTACCTCTTTAGGACCACTTAACAATTTTGTTCCCTTTTTATCACTTTGCTCTTATCACAGGCCAAAAAAAAAAGGAAAAGCATCACTTTCTACTTTTTAATGTTTGTTAATTTGTCACACCATGTCAACTGAGGCTTATTCCTGTATTCCCAGAGCAAAAAGGTGAGAAACTTTGTACATGAGGATCATAACCATGATGATCCCTGTTCTTTCTCTTCCCATGATGTATTCTGAGTTAAGAATGAAAGAAGAAAGAGGTAAAAGAAGCTTTATCTAGAGATCAATGATAAATGGGGAAAAGAAGTCACTTGGAGTCATACCAGTCTGGTGAGTATCTCTTTAAAACAACCATCTTAAAGTGCTTTCAATCTAGTAATACCATAAAAGTCCTGCTTGCTGTCTTGGTTTTCAGATTCTTCCCTGTACTTTCCATGAGCATTCCACTGGGAATTGTCTGGAATCCCAGATTAAAACAGCAATAATCCAATTCCCTTGTTAGAATATTTATTTTCTTTTAGGTTTGGAAACTCAGCTGGGATGCATCTTCAAGTGGCCACAGCTCAGTCGCGACCGTCTATGTTCCTCTCAAACAGCCTAAGTGGCTGCGTCCTGGAACAGGGAAGGGAGACGGGCAGCTGGGCCTCCTTCGGAAAGCCCCAGCTGAGGGCAAACAGCAAGAGCCTGGGAACCTCCACTTTTGGAGGATTCATTCCAGATGTCAGGACCAGTGGGGCTCATGCAGATCACTAAGGAGAGGTATCTCAAGTTGCTACAGAGCAGACGTTCAGGAAAAACTATTTTCCTGAATCACACCCCTCATCTGATTACTCATCATGTCCCAGAAACATGCTACAGCTTCACACTTGATAATTATCTTCTGAGGATCCAACTTCCATCCACCTATCCACCTATCCACTGAAGGGGGACGTACAAGCTATTCAGCAATGGCCAGAACATACAACAACAGAATGAATTCCTGTCATAAACCAATGCTGTGGACACATCAGTGAATACTTGCTACTACATATCATAGCTGCATTCACCCATCCATCCATCAAAAAAATATTTATTCAACACAACTACATAGAAAAGAGCCATGGCTTTGACATCAGATAGAACTGAATTTAAATCATGCCTCTATCTCTCACTAGCTCTTTGACTAATCTTGAAGAATTGCTAAAATAATTCTAAACCCTATATATGACATGGAGATAAACAACCCATCTACAGATACTGTTATAAGAATAAAAAAAAAAAGTATATTTCCATGACTTCGTACAATGCCCAGTACATTTCTACAATAGTTATTGGCTCTTATGACTGGGTGCGAAGTACACAGTAGGATCTAGTCAGATGCTGGGCACCATGAGGAAACTATTTACTCAACAAGAAATTAAAGTGCTGGTGTGAAAGAAAGAGTCCCAAACAAGATGGATGTCTCAGATGAAATCTGTAATATTCTAAAGTTAGGAAGGCTGCTAAACATTCTTCTCTCCTAATGAAGTACTGCATAGTAGGAAAACTGAGTTAAAGGACTGGCTCACAATTGGATAGCAGAAGGAGCTATGAAGTCAGATTTCCCAACGACCAGTTTGGTATGTTTGTTTTTACCACAATGAGTTCTTAGGGAGAGCTAGTTATGCAGTCAAAGAGCTTACATATGTCACAGGCATCCAGAGATCAATGAGGACATAGGGTCTCCTTGGAAGATGTAAAATACAGAACAAGAAGTTATGAAAGAAACCTCATCCCATTTCAGGACAAGTATGCACATTTTTTTTCTCTGTACTAGAATTTATGTTCCAGAAGAGCAGAGTTTTGTCTGCTTTCTTCAACTCTGCACTCCAAGAACCCATAGGAATGGCTGGCAAAGTGCAGGCAATCAGTAACTATGAGTGGAAAGAGCAAACGAATGGGCATACGCAGTGGGAGTGCTGCGCTTGCATGTCTTGGATATGCTCTGCCCTGAAGTGAATATGCCCGAGTGAATGCAGTGGTCACATGATGCTGTCTGGAGGGAAACTTACTCTCTGCCTGCTTTTTTTTTTTTTTTTCCAGTTCTGTATGCGCCGGTGGTATCATCACACTCCAATTTACTAAGGATAACAGTATCCTCAGTCAACACCCTGTCCTCTATGTCCCAACATTTACTTAAATGTTCACTACAGAAGAGAAGATGGTAGAGTGGGGCTGTGCCCTTTATCTCCCTGCCCGTGTGAAGCAGGAGTGTCTCAACTGTAGTAGGCAGGAACTTTGTAAATACTAAAGAACACAGGAGGCTTGAGGATTTGTCTCCAAGTTCCTGTAAAACTTACAGCAACTATCCTCATAATTTATGGGGGAGAAGGGACAAGTCAGTCATCTTTCCTTAGGACCCTCAGCATCACAGACATCTAATTGTCTGATTTCCTGCAGAGAGAGAAAAAGTGGAGCCTACACCCTGTGTCCTATTGTTCTCTACTTTTTGCACAAGATGAAACTAAACTGTAGATCACTGATATGCCAAAAAGAGACTGAGCATGATTTAAGTGCCACTACTTAACTCACCGGGAATCAACTAGAGAAGGGCCAAGATGACCCCAAGGTCCTCCCCAACCTGGATAACATTCATGCCATAGAATCAGGCATTTCTTGGACACTGTGACCAGCATGGGAATCAGGTGATTCACTTTCACCAGCTGCTCAAATCACATTTCATCATCTGGGGCTGGGGGGCAGCACAGGACAGACAGACAGAAAAGGAAATGGCAGGTGTCAGTGCATGGGAGAGCAGCACCAGCTGCCCAGGTGTGTGGGGCCCACTGCTGCCAAGCTGCAGGTGAGGATTCAGATGGAAGGTGGTGGACCCAAGGGCTAGGGATGATTTGGAAGAGTGAGGTGCAATACTATAAACTGGTGCAGGTGAGACAAGGTAAACCCAAGCAAGAGAGGGGAAGAGAAGAGTTGAGACAAGAGAAAAGATATACGCTGGCATGCAAAATGAAGGAAAGAAAAGTAACCAGCATGGCAAAAGAGAGAAAGGAGGTCTATAAAGAATGGAAGATCACAGAGCTTAATAGTAAAGCAGTGTGAGTCTAAATAAGAAACTGAGGCACATTTTGGACCAAAGACTACTAAAGGACAGGAAGTGCAAATTAAGGAATGCAGATGAACTCTGCAAAAGAAAAAAATCATCTGTCTTCCCAGGGGTCCGAGTTGACTCGGCCACATAGTGCACATTTCCAGACTTTTTGTTTTTAAATTTCACTATCAGAGATGATACATCAAGAAAAAAGGAACAGGAATCTCAAACTTTTCAAATTCATTTGAGGGCAGGAGCAAAAGATTCCAGAACAACATAACAGAGTCACATGAAAACCATCTCAATCCCTCTCTGGCTTGGAGCCCTCAGCCTGCTTCTCCTTCCCCACGCCTCCAGCAGTCTGTCTGTCAGTCCTTCCCCTTCCCAACGTCGACCCGACCATAGCCTCACAGGCAAACACTCACGCAGGTGCGCCGGCAGGCGGATCGAGTCTTCCTCCATCCTGAGCGCTCGAGGCACTGGAACATGAAGTGGAGTCGAGGAGGCGTAACTCGGCACCGGACTCTCGGGAGGTGTATATGAAATTCGTTCCTGCTGTTAAAAATAAGAGCAGGAAGAGGAGAAGGGGGGAAAAAAGACAATGAAAGGTTGGAATGGAGGTGTGAAACTATCCAGGGGTGTGGGGAACAAAATGAAGACGGGGCAGTTGGAACACCAGTATCGAGCAATCTCAGGAGATTGTACACAGTAGTCTCAGGTGCCTAGCATTTGGGATTTATCTTTAAAATGCAGGAAAGGTGTAAAATTGGGTCTTTCCTTTAGTCTCAGGTCAACAGGTGTGTACCCCTGTGGTTTGTTTGAGAAATGAGAAAAGGCAGAGGTGAGGAAATGAAAAAGAGACCCAAGAGAAAAGCTTTGAAGCAATTCTCTCAAAAATTGTTTTTTCCAAGTCACATAGTTAATGGCATCAATACATTAAAACTGTATTTCCTTTTTTCTGGCAATATCCCCAGCTTCTAATCAAAGTATGATTCTATACTCAGATTCAATAAGAGGGAGCTAAACAGGCCAAGTTGAAAGTGATGGCTCCAAAGATAAGATCTCGATTTAGTTATTAAATGTACGAGCAAGATTTTTCTATTCTATCTCACTATATAATAACTACAACCAAAAATATCCAACATTTAAATTTTTCCTTCCTACAGGATTATCTACAACATTAACAAGTATCTCCTTGTTACTTTGTTCCCTGTATCAGAATCAGTATTTCCTTTTCTCTCTGAATATTTTGGAGACCATAAAAAGAATTATTTCAGTTTAAGGAAAGAATTGTTTAACTGATGACATTTATTGGTTGACACAGAGGGGCTTCAGGAGACCCATCCCTTGTATCCAAGCAAGCAGCAATATTTGATCAATGAATTGAAGCAAATTGGATGGGTTAAAAAGGATTATTGTTAGTTTTAAGTTAAAATACTGCAAATAATAGCGAGAAACAATTGTGCACTGTTAGGACCGCAGGCAATTTGTATCTCAGATTTACTTGACCTGCAGTCCATACATAAACATAACTTCTGTTAGTTTCTGTGGTTTCACTGGGCGAAGTAAAGTGGGACATATCAGCTCCAAAAAAAAGCTGAGAAGAAAAGACCAGTTAGCTGCCACTATGAAAATAAAAATCAAGAGCAAAAGGAAATCCTGGATTAAAGTGAAGGGGGTGTTTACTTTTTGGAACGATTTAATTCTTTAACATTTTACTTCTCATCAAACATGCAAAGAGAAGCTGGGGAGTCCCCCAGTCATCTAACCAAATTAAAACCTCTACTCATAGCCTGGAAACTTCGGTGGGTGTGGTAGGAAGTTTCAATTTTAAGTGAATACATACATATTACTGTAATTTCCGGATGGAATCACTTATACCTTCCCTAAGGCCTCCACTAGCAGCATCCAGGGGGCTTGGCCTATTTCTGTTTAAACAACTTAAAACCTTCCCAGTTAACTTCTTAATTAAGGGCAGACCCACAAATCCTAAATTTGACTTCTTTATATCAATCAAGATATCCTGTGAAAGATCACCCAAAAACCTTCAACTTCACTTTCCCTGAGCTTTACCAAACATCACATATATTTAAAGCAGTTCAAATTTAGGGATGAGTTAAGACTTTGTGGTGTTTGTTTTGAAGCTGAGGTGAAAGAGTCAAAGGTACATAATCACATATGTGGGGAAACGTATATTAAATCTGTTTAGGGTTTTTTTCCCCAGGTGACATGGGCTTTTGAACATCACAAACATAGCCTGTTTTTCTAATAAATTCTCATACTTTTCAACGCTCACATGACTGCATAATCCCATCATATGTCTAGTTATTTACAGTTAACTTTATTCCCAGAAATAGCTTTCTGTTTTGTTAGGGGTTTTGCAGAAATGAAACTACTGATGAAGAAAACACTGGACAGCCAGAGTCTTCAAATGACAAGGCAAGAGTGGGAGACAAAAAGACACTATTTTGTAACACTGTGGCTTTTTCCTTAATGCAAGGGGAAACTCCTAAGGTCCTCCAGCTTGTCCACAAGAGAAAGGGGCCACCTCATTCCAGTCCCGCCAACACCATCAAGAACGAGCTGGAGAAACCCAGCCCTCAAAGCTGTCCAACCAATGGACAACAGCCCATCCAGACAGCACCTTTACAGGTTGTGTGACTTGCTACTTTATCACTGCAATGTGTCTTCATGTCACAGGAGGTCTTTGGAAGCAGTCCCATGTATTTTTTCACTTCTCCACAGTTCCCTATCCTCATGATTACACAGAAACAGCGAATGTCAGATTCATGCATCACCACCACTCCCAGGCCCCATCTAAGAAATTCTAGGTGGAGACAACTGTCCTATTTCATGACAAAACCTACCGCAAGCAGGTCAGAGACTGAGTGAAAGGGTGCCTGAGCTCCTCTCATTCTGGATGATGGCTTTCACTCAGGAAGGTCAGGACCAGAACCTGTTGAAAAGTCAGTGAAGAGATCTGTCTGTGCCAGAAGAGAGTTACCTTGCCCATGACAGGGGAAAGCAAAATGTGCTTCTAAGGCCTTGAGCAATCTGACAGCAGCCAACATATTGCCCCAGAACCCTGGGTTCAGTAGCCAGCAGGTCACTCAGGGGACTCTGGAAAGGACACTGTCCAGTACATTGGTGCCTTTCTGAGGAGGAGACACACAGCTGGCAACCCCACACCACAGACTTAACTCCTCTCTCTCTGTTTATGACTCCAGGGCAGTGGTAGTGAACCTATGGCATGTGTGTTGCTATGTTTTTAAGACAAAAGATGTTAATGTATGGGTTGTTCTTCCTAAACTAAAACCTCAGTATTCAAGTTTAACTGCAGTGTTGGCACTTTGCAATAAAGAACTGGGTTTTGGGTTGCAGTTTGGACACTTGTCTCTGCTCTAGGGTGATTTCCATGGTCCTTATGTTTTTATTTTATTAGTGTATAACCATGCACTTCACATTTACAGTGGTAAGTCAGCCCATCATCAGCAATTAGAAAAATCAAACAAATATTTCTCGACAGAAGAACTTAAGGAGACTAATATCCAATACTCCAGATAAAGGGGACATATTTATTCTCATAACTGCTTGTCTAGTCTGACCCCAACAAAGAGGCAGACTGGCTGGAGAACTAACTGACAGCTCACACTCACCTCTAAAGCAAACTGTCAGACAGATGAAAACCAGAGGAGTTTTATGTTAACATGGGGAGGGGGTTAGGATTTTCCCAAGAGGATTATAAACACTGCTCTAATTAAATTAAAATGCTACAGACACTGATATTAATGCATTCAAGTGTTGTAGAGGGAAAAACTGCCGGTGGAGGTCAATGATGTGACTAAAAATCCCGTGATGTGGTTATATTATTGTTTCGATGGTGGAAAAAAAAAATCCTGCTCTCACTGGTTTGTCGATGTGACCTATCACAGCAGCAAGCTGAACACAAGTGAAATGCTGCAATTTCTGAGGCTCATTGTAATACCTACAGAGAGGGAGGCAAATGGTGTGTGTGTGTGTGAGAGAGAGCGCAGCTGAAAGCTCTGAAAAGAGAAGACGAGGCTGAAAATAGTGGTAGGCAAGGGTTAAAATGTAAATTTTACTAACCATAATAGAAAGTTTTTGAGGGTGGTCCTACAAGAACAGCTAGCAAATCCAAACCGATTTGTATTCCCTCTCTTCATTCCTCCCCCAAACCATGAAGGGCCAATGAAGGGTACTTGTCTAATTCTGCTTATTTTTAAATTGAATGCTTAGGGGCCTGTGAATCTGTGCCTTCCCTGTGAAACACGCTTACCCAGGCTTCACTGTACAGAAAAGACAAAAAAGAGTCTTTTTGTTATCAGAAAAGTCACTTATTCAAGAAAGAGCTCCTATATATCATAGGCATCCTCCTAGTACATTTAAACACTTGTAGGTTTTTGTTTTGTTTTTTCTTTCCAGTACTGGGAATTAAACCCATGGTCATCTCACTGAGCTACATTCCCTATTCCTTTTTATATTTGCTATTTTAGAACACAATTGCCCTAAGCCACTCAATTGCCCAAGCTGGGCTCAAATTTGCAATCCTGCCTCTGTCTCCCACAGGGTTGGGATTATAGGAATATGCCACCTGGTTAAGCACCTGTTCTCATAATATTAAGTCTTTCAAGAGATTGGAGGCTTGGGAAATTTAGGGCCTATTGTTAATAGTAACTTTCTGGAAATAAAGACAAAGCATTTCAGGAATTATAAAAAACATCAATTTTGAGAACTTGCAAAAAGATGGTTTTACAGGTAATTTTAAAGATTCCTGTACCATACAGATGAGCTGTTCTTGATTCAATAACTGTTTCTAGAAATTGCCCCATGCCCATTACAAACACCAGGATTATCCTCAACAATGACATCTGAAGCTTGTGTTGAAAGTTGAAAGCTGAGGAGGAAGAGCACTCTGGGAACACAACAGTGATCTCCTCCTTTCTGGAGCTATTGTGAAACCGCATGAGCATCTTTTATCCACTTGAGCTTCGGTGCTTATAACTGCAATGAACATCTGAACCCAGACAAGATGGGAAACGGCAGGCACCAAAGACAGAGCAGTCACCCTGGCCATGTTCAACGTGTGAGGAAAGGATTTCATTTCTACTCTGAAGTTTTAGAAAAGTTGACACCCTACTATAGCTAATCTCTGTAGATGGACAGCTACAGAAATGAAAACTCTCCTGTGGAAGCTACTTACTGAGATATACTGAACCAATGCCTGAATACATAATTATTCTGTATATTTTTCTGGCTGAAAAATGATCCAAGGTAATGATATTAGCTTTCACTAAAGAAATTTTTATTAACAAGTTAGATCTTCATACTACCAAAAACTGAATAAGCAGAAATTTGTCTGCATCATTTTTAAAATTTTTGGTTTCAGGGATGCAAACAGATACATACAAGAACTTAAACTAACACACTCTTGAGACTCAGTTTTCTTCGCTTCAAAAAAAAAAAAAATTCCAGTGAGTATTTTGTCAATCCCAAAATTCAGTGAGATAAAGAACTTGAGAAAAGATACAACTACAGTCATACATCAAAATATTTTTGGAATCTTCCCAGAAAAAACAGCATACTCAACGACCTGGGCATTACAGAGATTCAAACATGAATTGTGAAATACAAAACCAGACCCTTTAGCGGCACAGCGCCTGACTGGCAAACATGAGGTCCTGAGTTCAGTTCCCCTTACCGAAAAAAAAAAAAAAGAAAAAAGAAAAGAAAAAGAAAAAAAGAAAGAGAGAGAACCAGACCCATAAGTGAAGTTGTGACAATTTCTTTCTATCCCCTGGAGGTTTCAGAATCTACCTAAAGCAGGCAACCAAGTTGGTTTTCTTCAGGGTGTCCAAGGCCCCTCCAAAGAGAAACATCCTTCTAGAGATTTTTACAACGCAAATGGTGTCTGGCTTTTAACAAGCTTGCAAGATGCATATTAGTACTTTCAGAAAAAAACAAATGGGAGAACCCTGTGGAAATGAGGGAGGGTGGGAACCACATTCTTGGGCTCTGGTGCTTCCTCCCTGGGTTACCCAGATGGCCCATTCCATCTGGGAGCAATAGGAGAGGACACACAAGGCAGGCTGCACTCTATGCTGGCAGGTGCAAGGCTGTTCTCAGGAGCCTGACAGCACCAGGGTAGAGGAGTCCCCTTTTTTCTGAAGGTTTATGAAGATGTTACAGGACATGAAGTTTGTGGAAATGAAACAGTCCCTTGCTTCACCCCCACGACAAGTGACATTCTAAAATCAAGATAGTGTACTGCATCTCTCAAATGGTCACAGTTAAGTCAATGTATCTTAAGTTTTCCTTTTACCCAGATCTATTCACAGTGAGCTGGGGAGGAGGGTAGGACCTGCAATCAAGCCCTGCTGTGAAAGGTCACTGAGATATTTTTCCTCCTATGATTTAAGAAATACTTCAGCATTTATCTGTGCTTATTATGAACCAAACCTGTACTTATCAGGCATTTGCAATTACATAACTTTTAAGTCCTAGAACTTACACAATGATTCTAATATTTAAAATTCTATGTAGGGGTTGGAATAGTAGTAGAGTACTAGCCTAGCTCTAGTATTTCAAGAAAAAAAAATCTGTGTCATTTTACCCATATAAATACACATGAGTACTCACAAATACTCTCAAGTACTCACAATACACCTCTCAGAACATATGTCTCAATTTTGGTTGGAAAATACAATCACTGTAACCATCAGGAAAGAAAGTCGGCACTAAAGAGTACAAGGTATGTGCTTTCCAAGGAGTCTGTAATTCATTTCAGCCTCACAATAACACAGCAAAGAAGGTATCATTATCTCCATTCCACAGAAAGGAACCTGATTTGAAGATCACAGGGCTTAAGCAACCTATTCAACTCACCAGCTGAAAAGATAGCATAGCTGGTCTTTTGCACAGGCTGGTCTTACCCCACTCTCTGCTTCTACTAAAGAGGAGAACAAGAAATCGCATTTAAGTAATATTGCCCATTCAACAACAACCTCATGACTTGGGGAATTCCAAGAGATAAGTTCAAGCCTGGAATAAGGAATATTTGGAATATTTTCTTGCTTTGTATTCATCTTCACTCCTCACAGAATTCCAGTGGGGGCCCTACAGGTCACTCAGCAGCCACCTAAACCACGGTGTCTATTCTTAAGATTGTCACTTATACTAAGGAGAGCACAGATTGAGGGTGTAAATGCATTTAGCTTCAGGAAAAGGACTAAATACGATGGATGAAAGAATTTCTGCCTTCATGAGAGAAGCATCATTATCCACCCAGAGGTGTGTATTTACTCCAGAATACAATGAGTAGGGCCACCATGGCATTTATAGGCTGCTTGCATATATGATAACTTCACCTTGTACAGAAATCTCATCTTGGGTATTGTTGAGTACAAATATATTACTTTTTCTTCCCAATGCTTTAACAAGAAGAAGCCATTTCTCTTCTTCAACTCCTTTCCATCTATCCAACAGCAGCAAATCCAAACACACAGATGAGATAAATAGGAGTCACAAGGAGAAAAGGACCCTGTCAACATTTCTTTGGTGCCTAGGGTAGGCACATCTCTATACCAAGGAGCTAAGTCCACTTTCAAATATCACAGTGGTTTCAATCCAAGCCAGGCCTCTCTAATAGCTTAAAGACACACACTCCTTAATGAGCAGAGATGAAGACACTAAGGATATATGTGACCAATGTAGTGGAAAGACTCAGCAGGTCCTTAAGATCTCTTCATACTTCAGAAGGGAAAGTGTAAGAAGAGTTAAGGCTTAGTTGCTATATTAACTTTCCATTACTGTAACAAATTCAGATCAACTTCTAATGAGAAATAGCTTATTTCCTGTCTATGACCAATTGGCCCTTTTGCTTTGGAACTGTGGCAATGTAGTTCATCATGGGAGGAGTGCACGGTGGAGCAAAACCACCCATTCCATGGTGGCAAAGAAATGAAAGAGAGAAAAAGGAAAGGGCTGTTACACTACTATCACCTTCAAGGAACCCCTCCCCGACAGTGACCCAAAGACTTCCTATTAGGTGCAACCTCTTAAAGTTCTACCACCTCCCTGAAGGGCCCACTCTCAGGACCAAACCTTAAACACATGGGCCTTTGAGGGATCCTTACCCAAACCACAGTACTTGTATAATCACAAAAGGCAGGGCCAGCAATGCAGACCTGTACCCTACAAAAGGGTTTTCATCCAAGTATGTGTGAGATTTACCATTTCTTCCTACAGCTAACTGAAGTTAAGGTACAGAAGTTGCTCTAAAAAGGATTTCTGCACTGGGAAGGAGCTCATGAAGATTCCTTCATAACTCCAAGATTCCACCTCTATACAATGTTATGCCCCTAGTAAGTCAAAGCTTATTAATTACAGTGTGGTTGGAACAGTCCAAATACAAGATGAACACCATGAGTCCCTTCTCTTTCAATTAATCTCCATGGTCCCCTTGCTGGATACTAAGGTTCTGCTGAATATAATCTGAAAAAGCACCACCTTGTAGCAAAAACTCAAATAGATTTCATTATTGCTCCAATTTCAAAACATTTAAATTAAGATCCTTTCCATTCCTGAGATGCCATGAAATTCTTTTTTTTCTTTCTGAATTTCTTAGATATTTCTGACATAAATAATAAGCAGAATCTAAAGCTAGAATTCCTTTTAATGCCAGACTTGTGGTTTCCAGAGAGTACTATGGAGTAGGCCTAGCTTTAAAGATGCATGAATAGCTAGCCCATTTGGCTGGAACCCAGTGCTGATGCACATGCAAGCAAGGTTACAAGCTTCAGACCTGGATGGGAAAATTTAATTCACGTTGTTCCATAGCCCCAGACAGCACCCTTAAGCCCTCCCATAATGTAAGTGATTGCTTTTGCTCAAAGCAGAGATCAGACAAGCTCAGCAGCTCAGCACTCCTGGAAAGACCATGAAAGTACATGTGCTACTGACAGTAGGCCAGCAGCACCGACTCAATAGAGGAAAGGTAGTATGGCTTTATTTACACAGAAGTATCAGGTGTCCCTTTGGGAAACATAAAGCCTTGCTGTTGGATTTACCCAGAAATGCCCCTAAGCTTTTGAACCACCTTTGAAAGAAGGTCACTAAATCTTTTTTTTTTTTTTTCTATTTCTAGTAGCAGAAAAATCAGTACTTAAAATTAGCAGCAGCTTGTATCCCGGGCACAACAAAGTAGCCAAGTTCAGTCCTTTATTAGCTGCTTTCTCCTCCATTAATGCTGTTCCCTTCAATGGTCTGGCTATTACAACTAGCCAATCTGCATTGTCCCTGCCTGGGGCTAACAAGTAATGAACTGAGAGAGTTGCTATTTACTCCTATCAAGGGTGCCATTAGGGATGCTTCTCAATTTCTCCCCACAAATGAAAGAGACCTTGTAGGCATGTACCCATCATGTGACCACTCTGCACATCACTCACCAGGCCCTTGGGTGGGAACTGCCACAGGACTCAAGGGACTGAGAACCTGGGCAGAGGGAAGGTTGAAGGACAGGCGCCTGCAGACAATAGTGGCCCAAAGGGTCTGGGTCCTGCACAGTAACTATGAATTCCTCCAGCCCTTCACTTGCTTTCTCTGGCCTTGTAGACCTGTAGTCCCCTCACCTCCTCCAGTAGCTTTTCCTTTCTGCTGCAGCATCACTCAAGAACAGCTCTTTTTTATTTACTTAACTAAAATATCCTAGAAGTCTTGAGAAAGAAAAGCTATGGTTCAAACCCACAACCCCAGCGAGTTGGTCAGTAAGGAAGGTTGGGGGAAGGCAACTCAGATGTCCTTTAAAATTAAAAAGATGTTTTTGCCTTGTGATTTATCTTTATAAAATATCTATAGCTTAAGTGGACCACCCATGCCTTAATAAGAAACTTCAGGTTTTAAAAACCAGAAAGCAGAGCTAGGGGAGAAGGCTTATGTTCTAATTCAAATGTGGGTAATCAGAAGCATACTCAAAGATGCTCTGTACTTTGTACCACAGTACTGCTGACCTGGCCAAGCAGCTAGGTAGTTTGTGTGAAGCCCTAGAAAGCCCTAACTGATCCCTCCAACCCCACCCACCAGGCAGGGAGGAGGTAGGCTAGGTTACAGCCACTTCCACAGTCAAACTGAAGAAATTCCCCAGCTCTACACAGATCAGATAATTCCTGGGTTACTTTAGTCTGAGAAACAAATGTAACTAGAAAAAGCCCTGTAAACTATACCTACAGGAACAAATATAAATTGAATCTGGGAAAGATTTATGCTTTGGAAAATGTTTACCACCAAAATAATTTTCAACAAAACCAAGCAATATCATACTTAAAAAAGCAATGTAAAAGAAATGAGCCGACATCTCAAGAGTCGCTGCCTGAGAAACTAGAACCCACATGCCCAACTTTTACTGTCATATCATGGTATCTCAAAAATAAATGAAATGGATTCTTCAATATTTTAATTCTCTTCTACATTTATTTTAAGTGTCTTAAATCAAAAGATCCCTATAAAGGCAAGGCATCTGATTGTGAAGAAAAATTTAAGAAGTCCCACCAGAAGCTTTACTTTTAAAGCATGCTTTAAGAATTAAACTTGTCTTATCAGGCATGGTGGTACACGTCTGTAATCCCAGCTGTGTGGGATGCTGAGGCAGGAGGATCACAAGTTTGATCCCAGCCTGGGCCACTTAGCAGGACCCTGTCTAAAAATGGTGGAGGGAGTGATTGGGGGATGTAGCTCAGTGCAAAGGTCCTGGGTTTAAGTCCCCAGTACCTTGATAAATAAATAAACCTGTCTTGATGTAAAATGGTAGAGTAATTTAATAATTGAAAACAAGATTGAAGATTAACAGCAGCCTACTTACATGACTGACTGAGAAATGAAGGCAAAAAGTATCCTTCCCCATCCCATGTCCCATGACCCTAAAAGTAGGATATAAACAACCTTACACACTAATCAGGAATATTGCACACCTGTGTTTTCACTTTTAGAAAAAAATTAATTCCAGAAGTAATAACCATCTCAGCAAGTCTTTTTTTAACTATACTTGTCAAAAACATCAACATTCTTGATTCTTAGACACAAGACTCCTTATCAGAAAAGGCGTCCTCCCTTTCCCTCTCTGTGGTCATGGTCAGAAAGACCTGGCAGTTTTATTTTTTGACAAGTAATTACCAAAGCAAGTTTTGTTGACAAGGTAAACAGTAGTACAAAAATGCCACTGGAATTAATACCATTCTAAAGCACAAACTACAGAATGAGAATGAAATATAGGACAGAGAAAGATTGGGAGTGGCGGTACATGAGGATGACAGTGATTAACAGAAATTAAGCAGCTTGAAATAATAGGGAAACTCATATGCTGTACTTTTACAGCCCTGTTGTTAAGACTGATATTTTATTTCACATAAGATTCTATGTCTTCATTAAAACTATTAGTGCTCAATAGTATATGAGAACTATGCCTGAATTTCCACACACTTCAGGGACTCAGGATCAGCTAAGAATTTAGGAAACACATTTTAAATCAGGTACTCTAAATCTTGGCTGCAAACCAGAATTTTCCAGAAACACTTAAAAAAAATTCTAGTATCCAAGTAAATCAGAGTACATGGGGATAGGAGTCAAGCATTAGTAAACTTTCTAGGTCACTGCAATTTTCAAAGCTGAAGGTGAAAATCACTGCCTTAAACTGAGACATAAATAGAATAAATCAAGACATACAGTAAACAATTGTCCTTCAAACATTTTAGAGACCTTACTAACTGATCTGCTAATTGTCCTATCCTCCTAGTAAATTACCATCACCCTACTTTTAACCATAAAACGGTGATTATCAAGGTAATAGAGTTTCTGAATGATGACTCTCTGACCTACACAGTCACACACAGGTGATCTCCCGCGATTGCCTCTGGAGTTCTCTGTGGCCACCCCAGGAAGGCTGCTTGTCCTCCCTTTCTGGAGCTCTGCACAGCACTCTTGTCCTGGGCACCAGCTGCATTAGAGGTGTGTGGCTGGAGCAGGGCAAGGTTAATGGAGGAGAAGCAAGGGGAAATGAAAATCCATGGCCCTCTGGGCTGCACCGCCTTCCCTCTCATCCCTAGAAGCACCACGTCTGTGTCTATGAGTCTGTGTGCCTGTGTTTGTGTCTGTGTCTACGGGCTCAGGCCCCACACTCCCTTCTCCCACTCAAAAATGGCCCCATAGCAAATGGTCTGAAGATTGGGAGGCTACTGCTTCCTGAGGGAGGGGAATGAGCCCCTTTGTTGCTGCCAGGGCTGCAAGAAAACAAGCACATAGGCCATTGGACAATGGCCATTGGGACACATTTTTTTCCCCAAAGTAATCTTGCTTCTATTCATGGGTAGGTCTTTGAAAAATTTTGCACACTGAACTATCAAGTGATTATAACCTGAAGAAATGCCTTTACCTCCAAGCAGCAAACTTCATAATGAAATCTTGGAACCCTAAACTACTACTAGAAAGCATGAACCTGCTAGGGCTCTTAGGCAAGATTAAAGCCCTTCTGTGACATGTCATTATATCCTCCTAACACTCCAGGAGTCACCGGAACTAGCACAAAACTGACTTCACAGATGTAGAAATTGAGGCTGAAGAGTTAACAAGATCCTTGAACAAGCCATATAACTCTAGATGAAACTAACATTCCCAACTCCAATGCTGCCTTCTTTCTCCACAGCACATCTTTTACTTATAACACTTCTAAAATGTGCAATCCTCATGATGAAAGTCTATACATAAAGTGCCCCGACAGAGATAAGAGTAGATTACTCAAGAACCTAGATGGATTTAGGTTGGTGACACACACCTGTAATCCTGGCTACTAGGATCACAAGTTCCAGCTAGCCTGGGCAATTCAGTGAGGCTTTGTCTCAAAATAAAAAATAATAAAGGACTGGGGATATAGCTCAGTAGTTCCTGGATTCAAACCCCAGTGTGTGTGTATATTGGGGGCGGGGGTGGGAATGCAGCTGATTTATTCATTTCTTAATGTAAACTTTATCAAAATAAAAAGCCACCAGAAATCAGATTCTTCCTGTAAAACAAAATTTTCAACAGTTTCTGAGCATTTTGGTATTATTAATATTTTACCTCTTCTTTCTTGAAACAATACGTAGCTCTAAAACTGAGAGGATTGTGGCATGAGTATGGCTTTGACATCTGAAACTCACTCGGGTACTGAAATTACTAGAATGGGTTATAATTCTCTCTGCACCTTCAGAAAGCAACCTGCAAGCCACACTGTGATGGCATGCCACTGCACACAAGTCAAGCCTTATCAGGAGCTGCACCAATAGTCCTAACATGTAGCGGGCAATACTAGAATTAACAAAGGGGAAGATCTCAGAAGTTTAGCAAAAGTGTTGAAGAAAGGACTCAAAAAATTCACTTGGAGCTGCTAGGGTTGAGAGGATTAATGTTTCCAATGCAATGGAATTCCCCTCTGGTTGGATTACTTTACCACCAGCAAATGAAATCCATGCTGACAGTCACCTAGATTTCTGCCTGGAGAAAAGGTGAAAGGATCAAACAGATACAAATGACAAAGCACTCCAGCAGTTCTTTGTTCCTGGGAGAATCAACAGTTTCTGCGTGGGTAAAAATGCACTTGAAAATCATCCTGATTAACACAGGTCAAGATATGCTCTCATTAATTTGTTCTTATTAAAGCCTATTTTCCAATCCTTAATCGTCATAAACCCATCCACATAAAACATTATGTTAATGGAACAGGTAAAATGAGTCTCAAGCTTTTGTAGTCTACCAGCTTTCCCTAGAAAACCCTACAACGTGTGATCAGAAATACAGTGAATGCTGCTGCTGAGAGGCATCCAACAGGAAGCAGACTCATGAAAACATTATAGCGTGTCCTCATCCTCTGTATTTACTGGATCTGGCACTACGTGACTTCTGGATCTTCCCCAAAGTCAAAATGATTGTGAAAAGTAAATGTTTTAAATCGATTCAGAACACCAGGGCAGCCAGGACTCCATAATTAAGATATTCAAGACAGAGGACTTCCAGAACTGCTGGAGGAGGTGACAAAAATGATGGGGTGGGTTGTGTTCAAACCCAGTATTTTGAGGGGCATTAATGTGCTCTTTACTGTAACAAATGTTTAAAATTTAAAATTCATCATGTATTTTAATGACATCTCTTATTTCCAGACACTAAACTTTCACTGGAAATATTTGATCTGCACTTAGGTTTCATAAAATTTACAGTTTAAAAGGTAAATTCACAGACTCAAGCTTTATAAAAAAAAATTCTTAAGAGGAGTTTCAATAACTGGTTTGAAGTGTTTTTTAAAATAAATTTAGTTAAAATTAAAGAATTCAGGGCCAGGAATTTGGCTCAGTGACTTAAGCACCTGTCTGACAGGCGCGAGGTTGTGAGTTCAATCCCCGGTGCTGCAAAATAAATAAATAAATAAATAAATAAATAAATAAATAAAATAAAATAAATTAAATTAAATTAAAGAATTCTAGGGCCAGGGATATAGCTCAGCAGCACAAGTGCCTGCCTGCCAAGTGCAAGGTCCTGAGTTTGATTCCTGGTACCAAAAACAAATAAATAAAATAAATAATTCCATTTCTGGGTGGCACTAGCCACTTTCAATGCTCATGGTACCCACACTGTGTTCACGGCAGGCACTGTCCCCATGCTTTTGGAATAATCAAGAGACTTGAGATAAGACAATGACTACACATGAATCATGTTCCTCTTCTTCATTTCTCCAAAGTTCATATCCAAACCAGAAGTCATCTACAGAAAAGAACGAAAGGAGTAGGGGTATTTTCATGCCCACTGTATGCAAAAGCCCTAGAGCTTTGTAGCACTTAAAAATAAGAACAGAGTTAAGGCTCCATCAAGTCAAGTCTGTCTGTCTGTCCCTCAACTACTTAACAAATGTCCCAAAGAACTGAAAAGCAAGTTAACTCAGGGTTCTACTTTGCAAAGTTTTATCTCTCTTTCCCAACACAAATGATCACTGTGCATTGCAACCCTTTCTTTCTGAATCATTCTTGAACTTTGCATTGATGCTCCTTAGATGATACCTTAGAAATACAACCCAGCAACTCCTAAAACTCTGGGTATCCTGTTTAATACTATTTTATCTACCAGCTAGAATTTGAACTACAAAATAGAGCTTTAAACTTCTGTGAAAGATAATTTGTGCTCCCTCAGAGGAAAGGTGGGTATTTAATGAAGGGGGGGGTCTTATTATTTACAATTCTAAGGCACCTTACCTTTATTCTTTCACAATTCTAGTCATCCTTATCTGCTTTCCTTCCTCTACTCCCAAGGCTGAGAAATAACAAACGCCTAAGCCTGAACAAACACACTTATTACTTCCTCCACACTGATTCTTCCCACTAAAACTACGAAAGACGAACAGTGGAGGTGCAGATCTGGGTCTCAGCTTCCTGGGCTCATTATGAAAGAGTGGTGACAACTGTGCTGATAGAGTATAAGCTTTTGAGTAAGTCAAATGAGTGAAAATACATGGAAAAGGTCATACCAACCATGGCATATTATTCTTACACAATAGTTTCCATTTCTTTCAGACCTAGGATCCAAGACAAATGCTGTTCCCCTTGTCAATTTCTTCAGTCAACTGCTTAAGATAAATTAATATGCACCATCTCACTACACTGAAACACTTTTATGTACATTAGATCCCTAGCAGACAGGAGAACTGGTGGTATTTTTCTCAGTTTAGACTAGCAAAGAAATCAAGCAATCTGATTATTTTGGAGACTGTGATCCTGAGTGTGTTGTATTTAGATTACAAAGTAAGAGCTAAGACAATGTAATTCTTCTGTTTATGACTGAGTATCCTACAACTAAACAAAAATTCTGTTTGTTTTCAACCACTGTTAGTAAACATGTTCTTGTTCAGTTTCCTACAGTTTCCTACAGAATTTTGACTTCATCATTCCAACCCAGTGCTTTGCCCAGGAAGGTCCCTGCCAGAGAATCTCTGGACACAGCCTCAGGTGTCCCACTTGGAGATCCTTGTCCTGCCTCTGGAATGTCCCAGCTGGGCCTCCCTGGACCCTGCTTGCCTGGCCTCACCAGACTGTGCCTTGAGCTTGGATCTAAATCTCACTCTTCACAATTCCTTGTTTACGGGCCAGTGGCTCACTGGAGTTTGGACTTTGATTTTTTCATGTCCACACATGCAACCAACCTCATCTTCATCTGCCTCTCAGACCCGCAAATCACAAAGGAGCTCAGCCTCTCCCATGCACCCGAGGGGAGGTTATGGTGAGAAGAAAATTCTCCATGACCGGGGGTCTTGCCTGTCTTGCTCACCACATCTCTTGTACCCAGAATGGACAGGCTCACAGTGGACACTGATTAAGTATTTATGAAATGATAAGCCTCATTAGACAATTTCACTCAAAACATTTTTTAATGACAACACAAACTCATCTTTTGGCCTGCGTTTTCACGTAGGCCCACAGAATCACTTATTAACATTTTAAACCCAACTGTCTACATAAAAATCTTGCTATAAGCCACCAGCTGTGTCTCACCTCTTACTTCCCTCAAAAGGTATTATTTACTGTATTATCCAGTTATTTGGCTAGTAAGCCTTATTCTGGTCTGTTCCAAGATCTTGAAATATCTTACCTACTATAATCCTATCCCATCAAGTCTGTTACCTTTCACCATAGATAATGTATTATTTCCAAATACATTTGTTCTTGTTCTAATAATATCTCCATTCCTCAAAAGTAATTTTGAACTACCTTTTTTAGAAGTGTCAAGGCCAGTTATAAATAGTTTATTTCAATTACTTGTACCTGACCAAAAATACAATCAAGTTTACTCTGTCTGACTTGATACAAAATGAGATCATTTTCAAAATTTAAATCCCATTTAAGAGTCAAAGTTGTCTACTACCATAATCTTCTATTTAATGTTTGTTTCCTACCTAGACTAAAAACATGGGCATACGCACTGTGATCATTTTATTGAGCACAGTACCTGATACACTGCAGATAATTAATAACTTTGGCAAATGAACAAGCCAATAATTTCAAGAAATTTATAAAATACTTTTCTTTGATTCAACAAATGTGCATGATACTGCTAGGTGCTGAAATGAGTAAGAAAAGAAAAATACCTTCTTCAAGGATCTTATAGTAAAAAATAAAAGTAGGGGGGAGAAGCTATCACTCACTGTCAACTTTTTGAGACTGACATATTTTTTCATTTAAACTTTCAAGCAATCCAATGAGTATGACGTTTTAATTTCCATTTTAAAGGTTAAAAATTGGAATTCAGCAATGTTACATATCTTGCACAATGTTAATAAGGTCAAAACCCACAGTCTACTAATAAATCTAGGTCTTTTCTTTGATTACAGTGAGTAATAGTTGTACAATTCAACTAAATGGTCTTTTAAGGTGATGACCTTTGAAACACAGAAGGAAATAATACATGGGTATTTGCTTGTCTTTTTTGCCTTACTTTGTAATACTCAAGAAATCATGTTAGGTGACAAATTCTGATTTTACTACTGATAAAGTCTTAGAAGTACAGTACTCCAAAGACCAACTCCCACATCCCTAACTCCCATGGGCATCCAGAGCCAAAGGTTCACCCCTGACCTTCTGATGCTGAGGTAAAGGCACTTTTATTAACAGGTGACCTACAAACACCAAAGCATGGGTTAAGCCCCAGATAAACCCTGGTACCTGTAGACTTGGAAGCAAGAAGTAGGCTTAGAAGCAAAAACTAGCGTCACTAAAAAGGGATAAATTTCTCACCTTTGGGCCACATGCCATATGCCATAAATTATCAAGACATTCTACTCATTCTTAAGTGGAAGATAAAGAATGGAACCTTTCAAATTTCATTTCATGGTAAGAAGTACCCAAGTATATTTTGAATCCTGGCTCCGCACTATATGACTTTGATGTCATCATTCCTGAGATGTCACAGTGGCTTCCCTATGCTAGTCTTAGGGTATCACACAAATACATAGCGGATTATGTGATAAAACACACAATGGTTGCATAAAACTATTACCTGTTACTGAGTTTAAGATACTTTCAAGTTCCTCTGCAAATCACGTGTTTTGAAGCAGGGGAAAAAAGAGAATGAAAACAAGAGAATGGAAATCAAAAGACCTGGTTCCTATAAAGACGATGCAGTATGAGAAGTGGCTGCTGCCAGGTCTGCATGTCCTGGCATGATTAGACACTCCATCTGTCTGGATCGGGTACATACTTAAGGAGGAATACTGCAAGACAATTTCTGTAATGAAACTATCCACACTCTGGCCAAAGGGAAAAGATGCATTTGCTTCTTTTAATTAACATGTTGGAGGCCACAGGTAAAAACATCAAGTAGTTTGCTAAGTGGAAGTTTTCCCGCTGTCTGCTACAACAATCCACACAGCTGGCCATCTGTCAGTGTCGGCTTCACCTGCACTTACAGATCAACTCTTCATTGCCACTGAGCATAGGCTGAGAATGTAAGCTGTGAGTGTATGTCAGGGAAGAGACTTACATCTTCTAACAATAAACATATTTCATTTCCTTCATTGAGGTTACTAGATCTTGGCTAAAACTATCTCTTTGCCAGTTGATTCCATAATCACAGAGGGGCAGCATTACCTTGTGCGAGTTATCAGGGGGAGGGCTGGTACAATTATTCATAAGCATTCACTCACTGTGCACTTCCTCCCCTCTACTGTAACTTACACTTTTCTGCAACCACTGAAGTCAGAAAGGTGAGAAAAAATGAAACAAGTATTATGTCAAGGAGCAAAGGGAAAAGCTAAAAGAAAAGAGGTAAACACAATACATCATGTACCATTTATGGTGCCAGAAACTTAAAAGATACTATGCCTTTCTGTTAATAAAGGGAGAAACCAAGTCTGAGTGAGATTTAAGAACTTGCTTCCCAATGTCACACAAGTAGTGCTAGAATTTGAAGCAAAGTATGTCAGATCCCAAAGCCAGGATCTTTTCTGTATTTTCTCTCTAAAATGAGAAGTAAAGATCTTTGGCCAGATGAAAGTGGTACCACAAACTTGGGGAAAAAAGTAAAAAAAATACATTATAAAATATTTTTGAAAGGTCTTTCATTTCATGTGGTGATTATGAAGCTAGAATTGGGCAATTTAAGTAAAAGAAAGTATATTCTGGCATCCAGGGTCATATATTGAGGTCCAGTGACAAGGTGACCAAACAGCAGCAGTGCCCTGGATCCTCTAAAGGCAGAGATGAGTCTGTGTCTCATATGGCCAGGCTGGAGCACCCCGGAACCTCCAGGACTAACAAAGCAGCACATAAATATCACAGCACAGGATGCAAGAAAAAGGTGGGGTAGAATATGATGGATGCCCATGCCCTTCATATGTTAAAAAGTTTATGCTTGAAAGAAAATGTCCTCCTCCTACAAACATCAAAGGAGACAGAGTCTGTCTTAATCACTTTCCTCATGGCTGGGACACCCAACAGCCACAGCTTAGAGGAGGAGAGATTTATTTAGGCTTACAGTTTTTAGAGGCTTCAGTCCATTGTTGGCAGAAACAGGATGGCAGAGGGGTATGGCAGAAGAAAGCTGTTCAAGACAACGGTGGCCAGAAAGCAGTGAGATAAGAGGAGCCAGGGACGACAATGCAGCCTTCCAGGTCGTTCCCCTAGCACCCCACTTCTTCCCAACAGGCCCTGTCTCCTAACAGCACATTCTGCTGTGATCGGATCAGTGGATCAATCCACTGGTGAGTATGCCCCATGATTCTGTCACTTCCCAAAAGCCATGCTGCTGAGAGTTTTGTGGGACCTTCTAGTTCTAGAGAATAAGAGTCTGTTTTCTTTTGAGCTTTCCTGCTGTCAGTTTCCTGCTTCCTTCGCCATGGTGAGTTTGGGCAGGAAGGGCCCTGAGACAGTAAGACCAGCATCCTCATTTTTCAGATGAAAAATCCAAGACTAACAGAAGTTATCTGAGATCACACTTCTTGTTTCAGAAATCAGGTAGTTATCAGTTCTTGTTTTCATTTTTCACTATATACTGTATTAAAGAGAGAAAGGGTAGGCAAAAAATAAGAAACCAACAATTTTACTTTGTGATTTCTATACTTATCTCAAATTTCCTTCATTCTATAACTGTATGCTTTGAATCTTCTACCAAGTGCATGAAAGACTGGCACTGAGCCATTCCCATATTTGCTGTCTAGGTCAATTCTAAGGCAGTTGCCAGGTTAAGGTAAAGATTGTAAGGTGGAATGCTTTCTTTTTATGTAGAGTCACCTCAACTGGTCTCTTTGTCAGTGACCAACCCTCTTCGTTTGCCTGGGACTAGGATAGGTGTCCTGGGACATGGAATTGTTGGTGATAAAACCATGAAAGTCTCAGGGAATGTGAGACAGTCAATTACCTCACTGCCTCTTATAGGGTTCAAATGAGCTAAGGAGCCCAAACAGATAAAATGCATTTAGCTGGAAGTTTTAGCTGGTATAACACCAGTAAATGGTAGTTTAACAATTCCATTTTTTGAGAAAAGAAGCAGGATGCAAGATTAATGACCATAAAGGGCTTTGAGCCCTAGGGGAGAAAGGTATTCTCAAAGTAGGAAGTGCTAAGTCCATAAAAGAAACAATATGAGAATGCAGTGGGGCTTTTTCATACCTCACAAGAATGACTAAGCCTCTGAACACTTCCTGTTCTGTCTCATGTTTTCATGAAATTCCCTTTTCCTTACAGGCCAAGAAAGCAAAAAGAAAACTTTTTTTTTTCTTTCTCTTTTTTCTTCTCTTAATAACAGTGGGAAATTTCAAAACCTCCAAAGGCTAATAGTTTAACAAGCTCTTACTTTTATGTAGAAATATTACATAGAACACAAACCACACTCGATTTTCTCCATTAGCATCATAAATTCTTGCTACATATAATTTTGGGTAAGTTGAAAACCATCTGATTAGAAAAGATAGAAACATACACTTAAGGAACAACCTGGGTACTCGGCCATCTAGTTACATTTTCAATGAAAACAATTCTTTTTCTATTAAACACTATGGTAAGTGCTGATAATACAAGGTGCGACTGAAAAATACAGTGAATGTGTATGCTTTCAAAATAATTTTATGGTAGCAAAAAAAAAAAAAGAAACACATTGCCATTATCCCCCTCGGAATACCCCTCACTTGGAACACACATATCCCTTTGTTCTTGCCACTTTCTGAAGCAGTTCTGGAGGTCCTCTTTTGTGACTGTCTTTAGTTGTGCTGTCATGCTACCTCAATGTTCTGAATTAATTTAAAATGTTACCTTTCATTTGACTTTAGAGAAAAGCCAGAAGTCACGCAGGACCAGATGACGACAACTGTAATGTTTTTATAAGTCTGCCTTTCTGCTGGCTGGAACACAACAGCAACATTCACCATATTTTTGATCACACCTTCTAAATACATAAAAGAGAACTTCTAGAAGTGCTTCAGAAAGTGGCAAGAATGATATCAAGTATGCTCAAATCAAGCAGGAATATTTTGAAAGAGATTAATGGTAATGTGTCTTTTACTGTAATATTCAAAATTTAAACATTAAAAATCAAATATTTCAATCATTCCTGGTACAATATTAAGAATATGTTTTATTTTATTTATCCACATCCTAATGATCAAAAACTGCCTTTGGGAATTAGTCATGACTGTTCCTGAAACGGAGAATGAGACCTGCCCCTAACAGAGAAGGCAACACTGAATATCACTTGTCATTCAGCAGTGCCACAAAGGGCAGTTTTGCTTTCACCTTTTCTGGGTCACCAAAGCCACCAGAGGATGCGGTAGACAAGACCTAGGATGTGGCAGAGGGGAAGTGAAGCAGGGAAAAAAGACTCACAAGAGCACATGGCACAAAGCTGCCCTGTATGTACTATTTGGAAAGGGCACTCTCCAGCAAGCTCTGCGTCCTGGGGTACAATGGTAACACTGTAACATAATTTTCTGGGGGAAAGGTACCCAGCAGCTCACTGAAGGGCCATAAGACCATGGGAAAGGCTTTTCTCTTTCACTTCTACCCTAAACAATTGATTTGCTGTTTCCTCCAAAGCAAAAGGAAGAAATCAAATCCAGCTGACAAATCCACCATTCTGCAGTGGAAAGAGTTGCCAACACCATTACCTGTACCAGAGGAGGAAGTCTAAAGGCCTAAGATGAGACTATCACAGGTGAGCAGGGTAGGGACAAGTGTCAGGCGACCACCCAGCAACAGGGCCACCTCACCAAAGAGTCTAATCAGTAAACTCAGCTCTCTGCTGGCTGCAACGAACAGAGCTCTCTGGGGCCTTGGTGACTTGCACCTTTGTACACACAATTGGCTCCTTTGGGCTTGGCAATCCCAGGCTAGAGCCTTATTGGACTTCCTCTGTTTATACAAGACTTGTCAAGCAGGTTATGCTGCTTTAGGGCCACTTTTCTTTCTAGACACCTGTAAAATGCCAAAATATAAAGAAACAAGAAAGGGATAAGGTTTTCCCACCATAATCCCAAAGTCCTACAAAGGCATACATGGAGGCCTGCTGCTATTCTCTTAAATAATGGCACATGTTTTTAAGGACAATTTGTAAGGGAAGAATTGTCAAAAGGAAGACCGAAGTCAAATGTACTTTGTTTTCTATCATTGTTGTTGGCCTCTTTCCAGAGTGAGCGAAATGTACCTCTCGGAGCCAGCAGCAAGTCCTGTGGCTGCATCAATAATTTTCACTTGCACTGAAAAATCCCCAGTAGTGTATCAAGAACTCCTCTATTTTGCAGATCTAGAAAACGTAGTAAGGAATAATTAAGGGGGAAAGAGGGAAGGGAAAAGGAAAAAGATATAAATCTGTATATATGTATATGTAAAATAACTAAAACGAACATACTGCTGAATGTATTAGTTATTGAGAAAGAACGGTTAATACTCATATGATTAGATCAATTTTACATGTCTATATCTGTTAATGTAAACAATCATTTTGAAGGTAACAATATGCAATATTGCAACCATTGTCAAGTTTCTATCATCCTGTTTTGTAAACCTATAATGTTACTGTTGTGCATTTGCTCTAGTTGTTTGTTTCTTTTGCTTTTTGTCTTTCTTATATGTCTTTTTTTCTCTTAAATAAAAAATAATAATAATTAAATACCTTTGTGAATCAGCACACATCCTTGGGACAGAACCCAGGATAGCCTGTCTTCCTGCTTTAACCCACATATCCAGCATACCACAAGGAAAATGGTTATTCTTTCATGGCAAAAGAGATGGCCTTCTAGTTCAGGCATGAAGAGTTATAAGGAAGAAAAAAAAATTCTTATAAGACTCTAGTTTGTGGAGAGAAGAATCAATGAAATAGTAACCAGGCCACAGTTTCCTCATCAAGATGGTATCTAAAAAAGGTCAAAATTGTATTGAACCAAAAGTTCAAAGGCCATTCCCTTTCCCTAGTTTGAGTCAGTCACACTGAGTAGGCTTGAAGATTAAGGAGGCAATAATTAAATTGATAGAAATCACACCAAAAAGAACTGGGAAAATGGCCACTCCTGTCACATTTCCTTTCCCATTCCTAAGAGTATCAATGATCCAGGGAGCAACCCACTCAGATCCTGAGAGAGTTAATATATCAGACATGAACATACTACCACTACCACATAGCAACCCAACTCCTCACCTGTTCCAAGATGGCTGCCTAACAGCTCTAAGGACCTTCGGAAAGATTCTTCAGGGACAGGTTACAGAGCCTTTAAACAGGTCAGTGCTCCCACTCATGGAATATACTCTGGAGATGAGATAAAATCCGGAAAACATGGGCAAAGTTCAACCAACAGCTGCCCCTTAAAGGCTGTGAGCTGGTATACCTGGCCAACTGGCAGCTGTTCTGTTCTTTAGGAGCTTTTACCTGCCTGAGCAGGAAACACAGATAAGGCCAAATCTAGTTCACAGTGCCTATGGTGGTTTCTCACCCTTGAGCAGAATCCAAAAGAAATAGTCTTAACCTGTTGCTTCAGTTGAGTATGTCACAGAGCCATCAAAAACAAGACACTATCTATATCAAAGTGGTTTGTACACTGTACAGCTCAACATACAACAGTATATAACATTATTTTGATATTTAATAATGCTACAAGTAGAACGTTAAGGGATCAGGGATTTAGCTCAGTGGCATAAGCACCTGACTGGCAAGCACAAGGTCATGAGTTCAATCCCCAGTACCAAAAAAAAAACCAAAAAACAAAAAAAAAACATTAAATTATAAATAAACATTGATAACTATGGAATCACTATGTAGACATATGGCTAAACACTTGAAGAAGTTTGAATGGCTCAATTTTTAAGGAAAAAAACTCTAAGTGGTTTAAACATGTAATAAGCAATAAGAAAGTTTAAAAGCTTTCCCTTAATGACAAATTCAAAGCAAGTGTCATAACACTTACCTTAGGCAGATTTTTAAATAGCCTCTAGGCCAGCCCTGCCTCCTATAAATGAATCTAATCTAAGGTACAGACTATTCCTGTGGGAGACATATCAGTGGTAGCTATTGCAGAATCCATCCTTAATTTGCTCTTTGATGCTGCATGAACATCCAGCTTGAAGGAGTGGACAGGAAGTGGAACCTCACCCACGCCCCACTTTCTGAAGTCTCATAACAGGAAAAAAGCCCTTTCCTCCTGCCAGGGTCACCTCCTGAGGTCACCTCCATCAGAGGAGTACATGGCAGCAGCACCCTGCACACACCCGGACACCACCAAGTCCCTGTGCTGCCAATATATGACGCGGTCTTCATGGACTACCATGCTGCAGGATGGAAACCACAGATTCATTCCCCCTCAGACTTTTAATCAAGACTCCTAACTACAACACCAGCTCCATGTGTACTTGAAGCTTCATTTTCTTTGTTCCTGTTTCTCATTCCCCGAGTCTTTCTCTAGGATTATTCTTCCTCTCAAGTGACTTCAGGAGTGACCCCCGGGGACAGAGATAAGGAACGAGGCAATGGAAAATAATCAAAGGGAATACAAATGCCACAAAGAGAAGAAAGAGGAAGCTCCCAGGTACACTGCCACTAGAAGAGAGAAGTCCCTAACAGATAGCTTTTAACCCAACAGAGACTATATAACCAAAGCCAGGCCTGCGTGTGGACTGCACAGCTGGCCGGCATGTAAATCCAGTCAAGCCTTTTGAAGCCCCTGGCTGCAGGACCTGGCTGTACTGTATAAGGTTTCTACTGCACTGCTCTAAGGGACAGTTAGAAAAACTCTGATCCTAACAGCTTCTCATCCATCCTAGCTATACAAGGGCAGGGCACCTCCTCAGAACTAAAAGGCCACTCCTCTGCATCCCGGCACTCTCCCCTTGCCCATGTGTACCCCACGGGGTAGATGGTCTCTGCCTTGTACAGAAGAAAGGAACTTGGATCTGTTATATACATGGATCAACTCCACACAAGGAATGCAAACATTCTGCATTGCAAACAGACAAAACTAAAAAGAGGAAGGGGATCAAGAGAAGGGTGGAGGGGACGGAGGGAAGGGAAAGCTGATAAAAACACATTAAGATGCGTTATGTACATGCACGAACTTCCCACAAGGAATAGAAACATTATATACTACACACATGAACTAATAAACTAAAATTAAAAAAAAAAAGACACTGATACACATCAAGTTCAAATCTTGGCACTGATAGTTGCTGGCTGTGTAATCCTGTATAAGTTACTCAGCCCCTAAACTTTGGAATCCTCATCTGAAATAAAGATGCCTACCTTGAAATCTGTGCAGATCAAATGAAGCCATATGCATGTGCCAGACTTCCTACTGTAGTACTGCACAGCATCTGGATCACAAGGGACATTTCTCTGCTTCTCTCTAGCTTAACTACTCATACGCTTAAATCCTGATCTGACTGGTACTTCAAATTATTTGTATTTATACATTATCTCCCTACCTAGATTACAAAGACATCAAGTCATTTTAACTACTACTCCACTGCTTGAGCTATGTGCATAGTAAGAACCCTCAAAATAAATATGTTCCAGACTACTGAACAAGTGGATTACTTCCCCACATGTAATAATAATCTGGAAACATTTCTTAAAGCAGCTATGGGTTCTAGATACAGCTGATCTCTCCTCTATCCCTCTGCTCCTCATGCCTCTTCTTTGAGACATATCAGCTGCCATTTGCAATGCCCTTAAGACCTCTCAAGAGCCAAGTTGTCCATTCCCTTCATGACCTCTTCATTACATACTATGTGCCAAATATAAGCAGAATGACAGAGACATAGATACAGAAATAGGTAGGATACAATCCTTTCCTATCCCTGAGGCAAGCAGAGGGAATCAGATAGACAGGTAACAAATACTCCAAAACATATATGGTTAGGTAAGAGCACACACATAAATCCTGTGAAAGAAAGAAGACTTCATTTAGCCTGAGACTATCACTCTGAAAATTTGGAAATATATATTTCCTTTGTGATAAAGCTCCAACACATTTAACTTTGTTGAAAAAACAGGTGAAAGAGAAACCCCATTCTGATGTGTTACAAAACAGGTCAAAACTTATTAAAGCAAATGTCATTCCAAAGAAAATCTCAGGATCGCCAAGTCTTTGTCACCACTTTTTCTCATTTTAAGCCATACACCATGCAAAACAAAAGAATCTTCTTACAGTGATGATTTGAATTCTGACCAATGCATTCACACACCTATTCACAGCAGACCTCTAAATCCTTAGCACTAGACTACATACTGAGTATAAAAAAGTAAGAAGTTTTTAAAAAGTAAAAAAGAAATCTTAACAGCTCCCTGCTGATTTCTGGCAAGTGGATGAGTCCTGAAGAAAAGATTCCAGATGAAACTGAATAGAAAATGGGTAGAGAAGATAGTAATTAGTCCACAACAGAAGAAATACACAGTGCTCTGGTTTGGCTATTGTCTATTTCCCAGAGGTTCACTGCTAGAAGCTTCATACCCAGTGTGGTGGCGTTCATCTGGTGAAACCTTTCAGAAGTGGGGCCTCGTAAAAAGTAATCAGGTCATGAGAGCGCCGCCCTCATGAATGGATTAATGCTGGCTCATGAGTATGGGTTGTTTCAGCATGAGGCCACACCACACCTTGGTTCCTTCTGCATGTCACCCACCAGTTCTCTTTCCATATTTCTGCCATGCTTTAACATTGCTGGGGGAGAGGGGAGTGTGGGAATGCTTACCAGTTGACACGTTCTTTGGATTTTCCAGCTACCACCAGAATCATGGGCCAGATAAACCTTCTTTATAAAGTACTTGGCCTCAGGCATTTTGTTTTAGCAACACAAAATGGACTGATAAGTATGCTCATGAAACTCCAATATTCCCAAATGAAAAGTTAATAGAGCCAAAGGGCAGGGGCACAGGACATCTATGTATGCATACCAGACTGACCCCTACCTAAAATTTTGTGATATATTAAGGACCTGCCTTATGCTAATACAAAGCACCTAGTCACCAGAGGTTTGGGAAGCTGCAAGGGTCTCATGTAAGAGCCAGATAACCCTGGATAGAGATAGAGATAGAGATAAAGAGATCCGCCACAAATACATTAAGGTACTGTTTTGAAAAATTTTTAAGGTAAAATTACCTTTATGCCTACTTCTCTAAGGCTTATCATTACTTTTCTGCCACTCCCCCATCCAAGTTTTTATTCTTGTTGCCAGCTTAATCCTCTACCAATACACAGAGCAGAAATAAAAGGCTTCCTGAAGGCCAGGTCTTATTGATCTCTGCACCCTACTCTTCATCCTTGCTAACACCTACCAGAGCAACCTGCACATAGCAGAGTGTCAATTAATGTTTATTTCATGTGCAACCATAGAACAAGCAAAGAGAAACCATGAAGGAATGGACCCTTGACACACCACATAATTGACAGACTCCCCTGCATATAAACCCTCCTGTGGCCCATGGTCACAGACCCCTGCCCCACAATTGGCTCTGAAGACTAAAGATTCATGAACATGCCTCATAGTCTCCTTCCAAACCCTCAGAATGTGGTTTTCTCTAAAAACTGCCTGCTAAACCTTGCTACCAGGCCTTATACCACTCAACTGTGCAAAAGCAGCCCCTACCTGGACCTGTCAGAGGGAAACCTGAGACACAGAAGTAACCAGAGACATGGGCAGCTGATCTGTTTACGATCAAGATGCACTTGGAATTTAGCTAAGAGTTTAAACCTACCACAACTGGGCAACACCTGACAACCAACTTCTCTATATGAGCAAACATACAGCAACTCTTACCATGGGAGCTGGGGAGAGAGCCAGGGGCCAATGTTGGGGTAGGAAAGAGCAATGGACAAATTTATAAATGTGTCCTTCACAGAGAAACCAGGATGGGAACTGGGTGTGGTGGCTCACGCCTTTAATCCCAGCACTCGGGAGGCTGAGGCAGGAGGAGTGTTGTGAGTTCAAGGCCAACTTGGGCTACAACATGAGCACAAGGCCGGCCTGAGCTACACAGTGTGACTCTGCCTCAAAAAACTAGGGCTGTGAGTTTGGCTCAGTGGCTTAAGCACCTGCCAGGCAGGTGTGAGGCTGTGAGTTCGATCCCCGGCGCCACCAAAAAAAAAAAAAAGAAGAAGAAGAGAGAGAGAAACCAGATGGGACACGCAACCAGAAGGGAACCTGGATGGACAAACCCTACCTGATTTGTAAGGATAATAGTACATGTGCATTCAATACTCAAACTCCTGTGGTGTGCTTACTATCACTCTGGTATAAAAAAGGAAGTGGACAGTCCTCAAAACACTTGTACTCAAAAAGGTCACACTTTATGACAGCAAATCTATATATAATTTTTAAGATTTCGAGTCTTATTAATTTTGTTACAATATTGCTTATGAAGGGCAAGAAGGAAAACGAGGGAGGGAAAGACTAATAGAAAGAGGACGGAGAAGGCAGGCACATAGAGTTAGGGCATTAAATATGGTTAACTTCATCAAGAGCTTAGACTCTGGCATACATAAATGTTCAAAAAATATTAGCATTATATTCTCAGTTATAGGGATCCTATAACTGTCACTGAAAACGTGTGGCCCAGCTGGCAATATACGAAGAGCTCATCATGTACTGATTCACTTAAAGCTCACAATCCTATCATTAGTATTCCTATTTTAAAATGAGAAAACTTGGGTATCGAAAGGTTACACAAGCTGCAAACCACCCAGTCACACAACTACTGATTTTAAATCTCTTCTTTTCTACTACACCTGTGGTTCTGAGTGTGATCCCCAGAACCTGAAAACTTCTCAGATTCTCATTCCAGGTTCTTAGGCCAAAAAGGGGAGCTCAGAGGATGGTTGGCAAAATAGTTTTTGGAGTCCTCCAGGTGATTCTTTCTGATGAACTCTGGAGTTTGAGCCCCTTGGCATTAATTATATTATGATGCTTCTTCACACAGTAGCCAAACTAAGGCAGAGAATAACATTGCTCTGTCATTGGAATTGGCCTCGCCCAGCAATGGGCAATGGTCAGATTACATGGATCACCCATTTTTCTCAATTTGTGGAGTGGCCTAGGACTGGAGAGTAGTCTCTCAATTTTCTTCATGTTCAGAGTCATTGATGGGGCTTTTCTGACTGGAGGCAGGAGGAGAGTGAGGGCCTTGGGCTATTCTCAGAGTGGTTTAACTTCTTCACAGCAGCCAAGTATCTGTTGGGAGATGCAAGAGTGTCCCAAAATATCTACCACCAGATTAAAAATGAAATTTAAGATGGAAAGCCTTGCTTCTAATGTGTTAACTTAGCTTCCAACAATGCCCAGCAAGTGAACTTGTACTTTTAGTAGAGATAATTCAATTATCCAGTGTGTGATGATTGAACTTTGCTTTCCTTCCCTGAGCTGCTTACCTTTGGCCACTTCACTGCTCATTAGCACCTCTCCAAAGGACAAGCAGGAGAGAATAAAAGGTGAGGAAGCTCAAACCAGTCTATTTCTCTCCTTGTTAGCAGTCTGGCAAAGACTTGGTGGGAGAAGAATTATTATTGGCTAAAATGAGACCCTGGAATTATCTGTGGCCTTCAATTTTCCATGCTTTCTCTGCTCCTAATGATCAGATACAGTCTAGCCAGCCTAGACCAGTTTACAAGTGAACAGAAGAATATTGTTCAAATTCTAGAATTTTCAAAGAGGCAATGTACGATATCTTCTTCCTCCAAATACCAAGCCTTCAAAAATGCCAAGATCATGGACGATTCTGATCACTTAGGAAAAGTGATCCCATCTTAACAGTTGAGTTTTCCTACCATTTCAACTTTCCACAGTCCTTATGAATACTTGTATCTTTCTTCTCATAAAGAGTATGAGAAAGCTAATGTTCATTAGGTATCTACTGTATGCTAGGAAGCCAGACTTCAGGCTAATGTCTCACAAACACTACCTTCCTCAATTCTAAAATGATTTGATGAGGAATGCATGTGATCATCATATACAACAAACATGTACTAATAACAATAAATATAAATAAAGTTTGAGTAAAATTTGTGCTGTGTGTGTGCATGCGTGTGTGTAGCAAACCCGGGACCTTGCACATGCTACACAAGTACTCTACCACTGAGCTACATCCCCAGGCTGGGCAGGAAATTTTTATCTTATTTTTATATAAAACTGATGCTCAGACATTTAAATCCCAGAATTTATAAGAGTTAAGATTTGAACACAAAGCTGCCTCTCCCCTACCAAAACAAAACAAAACAAAATAAAAACAAAACAAAATCAGTGTCCTTCCCACTTCACAATGCAGCCTCACTGACATGAGGATTTCTTACCTCCACCTAGAACTCTCTGACAATGCCCTCCCAGCTGATCTAGGAACTAACTGCTGATGACCTTTGTGACTTTTGAAGATTAAAGCTGTGCCTGGACACACTAATAATATCTTTAGACATCAATTCTTCCCCACTCAGTAATCACAAATGCAAATAACCACCAGCTCCTATTCCTCTGTCAAATCTACACATACAGCCACCAGTCCT
Source organism: Dasyprocta punctata (assembly GCA_004363535.1). NCBI lineage: Eukaryota > Metazoa > Chordata > Mammalia > Rodentia > Dasyproctidae > Dasyprocta > Dasyprocta punctata. Next base: position 184,932 of record RJWM01000442.1, read on the forward strand.
GTTCCCAGTCTCTGAGGGGCAGGAGAGCTGGCATTTCCTGCATGGAGGAAGCTGAGGACACTGTGACAGAGGCAGTGAGAAACACCCTCACTTCTCAGATGACTCGGAGCTAACCAGTGGGCAGAAGTCCATGCCATTGGTGTCACCACATGGCCACTTCCTATTTTGGGGAAGGACATGGCCAAATGGCTCAGGCTGGGGGAAGAAGGAAGAGATGGGAGGAGTCTGTTAAATCTTTATCCCTCTTCCCACTGTTGTTTGGATTCCATTCTACTCCTGTCCCTTGCCTCAGCCCCATTGCCTGGCTGGATTTTGTGCCTGGCCTTGGCCTTTTCCTCTCAAAGCCTCAGTATTTCCTGTGATTCTGCCTTGGCACCCTCAAAAAAGCCACATCATGTGAGCCTGTCACTGTAAGGAACACCAAGACCTCTCGGTGATGGCCAGAGATAAATGCGTCTATATCCAGAGTCCCGTCAAACTACAAACGGCTGGCCTCATTACTTACTAGGCTGTGAGAAGACAGGTGATGTGACTTCATCTCGGTGCAGGAAGACACAAGCTCATATCCTTTCAGCAAAGAGTCTCTTCACACCTCTACCTACCACAGTACTGTCCTAGGCACATTCTAGACCTAAGAGACCACTATCTTTCACACATGGGTCTAAAGTCTGCTGCGATTTTTTAAAATACGAAATATATTACCCAAAGACACTGTAAGATGATCTGAGGCAAGGGGCATCTTTACCCAAGAACATCAGTGTGATGCTACACACCAGGTAGTGATTCCCATCTCAAAGTGCAGGCCTCCTCCCTTGGGCAAAAAGTCCAGGCTCCAGTACTGCCCAGTCCCTGGCCCAGGCTTCAGGTTGCTCTCCTCTGTGCACTCACTGACACGGTAGCAGCTGGCCAGACACCAGGATCTTTGACTTTGTAGGATCTGCTTCCAGGCGGATGCCAGGGGAGCATGAGGTGCCTGGGATGGGCAACACCACCAGCGCTGACCCAGGCACCAGACGGCCTTGTTAATGCACACAAAAACGAGGCCCACTTTGGAGCACCAGTTTTTTGTTTTGTTTTGTTTTGTTTTGTCTTTGGGTACTGGGGCTTGAACTTGGGACCTCATGCTTGCCAGGCAGGTACTACACCACTGAGCTAATCTCTTGGCCCATGGAGCACTAGTCTTTGAAAGCTCCTCAAATTTATAGAAATCTTTAACTATGGGTCCTGTTCTCATTCTCAAATCTCTTGTGCTCTTCCCTCCCCACTCTGATTTTATAGAAAATCTGACTTTTCTCCTAGGTTTTTTAAAAGCTTGTTCTTAAAGGTGGCATTCTATGTGTTCTTTTCAGCTCAAAAGAAATTTGCAGGAGATGAAGGGCTGCTCATTCTCTGTGCAAGTCCAGACCCAGTTAGAGAACTGGTAGTACCAGCAGCAAGAAGTTCAAGATCAGTTACCAACATACAACAGCATTCAGGTCCAGAGGTGAGAAATACTAGGGCCACTCAGCCTTGAGTCTGTGGGTACAAAATCCTGGACAATCATGAGTAACTGCAAACTATAAAGAAGAACCATTCCAAAGTATATTTTCTAAGAAGCAGTCTTGGGAAAGCTGCCCCAAGTCAGAAGACAAAGACATAGCTCCTCTGAATGCTTCCTGTGTTATGATGACCTGTAGGCACGTGGGCTTCAGTCGTTTTTATTACTGTTCTCAGATGTGACAGCTGGAGAATATAGATGACGCTCCTTAGCTCTCAACGCACACAAGCATGTGCACACACTCTTATACTATTGCATTATACTATGGGGCAAAGCAGCTATCAAAAAACATTAATTTATTTAGTGAAAACAAATATTCGATTGCACCTCATCTTCCTGCTGTGAATTCAGTCTGTAGTAATCCCTGGGCACAGCCTCTCTTCCACAGTCATGAAATCAGCAAGAAGCAGATATGTTTTACGAGCTATGTGTCACTTAGCATCGCCTGCACATCCTAATCGGTTAGGAAATGAGAGAGCTGAAGCAACTGCCATCAAAGATGAAATGCAGCACCCCTGGCTGCAGGTTTGGTCACTCCAGGGAAAGTAGAGCTGGTTGCCTACTGTTTAGCCAAAGGAGGAAAAGACTGTGAAAACCAATACTAATGTACATGGAGCAGGAAAAGCAATGACACAGGCAAACTAAAGGTTTCCCTGAAGCTCAAGGAAGACTGTGTGTATTAAAGGCCCAAAGCACCCGGCGTAGGATGACAGTGTGCTGCTTATAGATTGGTCCTTGGACCCTGGGAATCAAATCACCTAATTATTAGATCTAATACAACCTGGATAAGTGGCAGGGCAGTTTATAGATTGCACACACCTGCTTTAAGGCCCCTAAAGTGATCCTAGTACTGGGTAACATGAACATGGAGTGGCATCACAAAGATCTGTTACACAATATGCATGACCCCCTATAGCAGCTCGGAGGGCTTTTTTATTTAACCACTACATGGAAAAAAACAAACATACATGAATTTGAGAGTTGGAAGGGAAAAGAGTGATCCTCCTGGGTAAGTCATTTATATCAAAGACAGAACAAAGGAGATATCTAAGGTGATGTAGCTTCTGCTGTGAACAGAATCTTCCTGGGAATCTCCAGAGCACTCCCAGAACACATGAAGAAAGAGAGGAACCAGGTCTGCTTTGCCCATGCCCAACAAATTCAACCCAAAGTAGACCAACTCCACTAAACACTAATACACGCACCAGCGTAGAAACTGAAGCAGTCTAAATGCAACTCACTCGCTCAGGTCAATCTACTTGGGTGGCATAAATCGTTTCAGTTCACCACAGCAGGCCCTGCTCTCCATATATTTGGTTCTAAAAATGTTCTTAAACACAACAGCAACGAAGATGCTGCTTTCTTCCAATTTGCGGTATCAGACGTAGAATACTCAACAATTTCCCCCTAACCAAGATGGCAGGCTTACTAGTCAGGTCAAAGGACAGCATTCTTCCTGGAGTTCTCCTACTTAGGGGAAGCAACAATTGCTGAATGCCTGTTGGTGAGAGTAAGCAATTTAATATAGACACCTGATAGAAATTTCCGAGTTGTGCTGTTTCTTCTATCCTCTCCCCACCCTCAATTTAGGTATTTTAAGGAATTCAGAGCCTTTACTTCCAAAGGTCACATTGTGAAACTGTGACCAAAGTTACAGAGAGAAATCAGCTGTCATAAATCCTCAATTCATGCTTATCAGACAAAACTAAACTCTGTCCCAAAACAAGGAAAACACTGTCTGACCTCACTTACAAGAATGATTTACCATCAGTAGTGCCAGAAAGCAGATTCAAAAGGTGGCAGGAAACAGAAGCAAAGAACACAATTTAGGCTGCACAGATCTGAGTTCAAATCTCAGATATCAACTGTGTGACCTTGGGTGAATTACTTCTTCTCCTGAGCTCTGGTTTTCCCCATTTTTAAAACAAAAATAAAAATCTCCTGCTCCATAAAATTACCGTAAGGATAAAATGAAAGAGCACACATAGAAACCACTGGGCACTCAGTGCACACCTGTTCTCCTCTTATCTCCATTTCCCTTTCCTCAGCTTTAGTCACCTGTGGTCAACTGCACTCCAAAAATATCAAATAAAAAAATCCTACAAATAAACAATTTATATTTTTTATATTTTAATTTTTACTTGATTACTAGTTATTCCTATTATACTCTTACTATGCTTAACTTATAAATTAACTTTATCATAGGTACGTTGTATAGAAAAAAGTTGTATAGGTATGTTGTATAGTAGTCATGCACGTGACAACATTTCTGTCAACAATAATAGCATAGACAATGATGTTTCCTTAAGATTATACCATTTAGTGATGTCACAGCCATCTTAATTTGTGTAAGTACATTCTAAGATGATCCCACAATGATGAAACTGCCAGACAGCATATTTTAGAACATAACCCACTGAATAAATTGAAGACACATAGTTTGGTACTGGCAGTTTCAGCATCCTGAGGGAGTGGGACTTGGAATGTTATCTCCCAAAGAGAAGGGGGACCACTGCATATCCAGAGACAGAGAAGATGTGCTTCTTTCATGACCACTTCATATCTTGGTCTCCTTTCCCTTCATCCCACAAAATAAAGAATTAAATTATCACCAGGGTCCACTCCAACTTGAAGAAAGAGAGTGCTCTACTCTACTAAACCAGTCTATCTGATGCCTAGGAAAAGAGAAATGACTTATAATTTCATAAAAATCACACTTTTTAGTGTATACACTAAAAGAATTAAAAAATTAAAAATTAAAAAATTCTACAACATCCCAAGAACTTGTACTTACTTGGGTTACGTAAAAAATATGTAATCTTCTACACGTGAAATGCTTCTCAAAGCTATTCATATTTAACATCCTACCAAGTTCAGGCCTGGGTTCATGGCCTCCCTTTTCCAGTTCACCTTCCATAGCTGTCAGAACTCACGAACCTTCGACACCTTCACTGACTTCTAACTGCCCTATGACAGCTGAAACTCAGGCACACGCCTTACCTGCTCAGTGTTCCAGCCACTTAAAATACACAACTCAGATGTCCACTACCCTCTCCACCAAGAGGGCTACTCTGATCTTCAGTCTGAACTAACCACTTGTTCTTAATTTACCAAAGCAGTCTACCTGCATGTCTACAAGTGTCTTACAACAGTGACTATTCTTTTTGCCTCAGGTTATAAATACTTACCTAAATGCCTGCCTCTACAGCTAGACTGAAAGTTGTGTCTTTTCCATTTCTCATTCTTAGTCTCCTGAGCCTGTGTGTTAAGCCATGCATGCAGTAGGTAGTCCACAAAGTCTTACTAAATTATTTGCTTAATTGGTTAATTGGTTTTAGCAGGTCCCTAATCAAATATATGCTTAGAGAGAGGAACAGGGCTGGGTAGTTAGGCAATTCATTATCACAATATCTTTGATTAGTCAGCTACCACTTTGGAAAGCCCAGAGAGCAAGGAGGAAAGCCCATGAGACATTGGAAATAAGCTTGATTGGGAGCAGAGAGCAGTGAAGAGCAACACTTGTTATTCCTGTGCTGGAGAACACGGGGTGGGCATAGCTGCTTTCCTGTCATTTATCCCCTTCCCTTCCTTCTCTGCCCTCTCTCCTTTATTATCATCTTCCTTCCTCTTCTGTTCAATATTTACTCATGGATTTATTCAACAAATAAATATTTAGTGAGCACTCACTAGGTACTTCTCTAACATAAGCAAAATGAAGCCCTCAGTTATGATAATTAATCTTGCCTGTTAATTTCACTGACTTGAAAGACACCTAAACTAGTAAACCACAATTCTGGGTGTGTCTGGTTGGTGTAACCTTGGAGTCTACATCTGGGCCCTGACCCCCTTCCTTTCTAGCACTGTTTCCCTGTACTGCTTCTCAGCTAGCAGATTTGCTCTAACATGTCCTGCCACAAGGTTTCTACCCTGGAGCCTAATGACCATGAAATGAATCCCCTGAAACCATGAACCAGACTAAATCCCTCCTGCTTTAAAGTAGTGGATGTCAGGTATTTTGTCCTAGCAACAGAAAGTTGCCTACGTTCTAGTGCAGTGCATCTCAAACTTCAATGTCAAATGAATCATCTGGGAATCCTGGCAAAGAGCAGAAGTGAACTGAGTAGATTCAGGGTGGAGTCAACAACCTATGGTCCAGATAAGCCACCAGAGGATGCTGACAGTACTAGACCTGTCTCTTAGTCCTAAGGTTCTAGACTAGAAGTCTACTTCTCAATCTTGGCTGAATACAGGGATCACCTAGGAGTTTTATAAAACATTAATATCTAGTTCTCTCCCCCAGAGTTTCTGATTTAATTTTTCTGGAGTGCAATGTGGCATTGGGATTTTTAAAAGCTTCCATGGTAATTCTAATTAACACCAAAGATTGAGAAACACTGTCATAGTAGGAGGTATAAACAGAAAATGAATATATAGTCCAGATAGGTATCATGAAGAAAAATAAAGCAAGATAAGTACAACAGAAAGTAAGAGCATATATTACATTATATATCAAGGTCAAAGAATGCCCTTCTGCCAGGCATGGTGGCACATGTTCGTAATCTCAGCACTTGGGAGGCTGAGGCAGGAGGACTGCCTGGGCTACATAGTGAGTTCAACGCGAGCCTGAACTATAGCAAGACCCTGTTTCAAAAAAACAAAAACAAAAACAAGCAAACAATACATTAAAAAAGCAATTTAAAAAAAAAAGACAGTGGCATAAGCACCTGCCTGCAAGTGCAAGGTCCTGAATTTCATTTGTTTCCAGTATTTAAAAATAAATAAATAAATAAATAAATAAATAAATAAAAGAATGCCCTTCTAAGGGGGTAACATTTGAGCTGATACCTTAATAAGTTCAGAAACAAGCCAAGCAGTTACCTGAGCACCATGCAGCAGAATCACATATACAAATGCCCTGAGGTAGCAGTATACTTAGCTTATTTGAGAAGTAACAAAGAAGATTAACATAGAAGAACATTCATTAGAAGATTTCACGGAAACAGGGAGCTTACAAATACAGTAAAAATCAGTCATTTAATCTAAATGTAAAGCCAGAAGGAGTTCAATATGACCAATGGTTTAAATCTAAAAGAGACTCTGAGATGGTCAATTACCAAACATTTGGAAGCAAGGAAAATGTACACGTATATGTCAGGTCACAAGAACTGTATCAGAGAGAGGGAGTCATCCCTATGTGAGAGGTAATCAGAGGTTCACAGAGGCATGGTCACTTGACCGTGGTCACAGAAGAGCTAGATTAAGTCCAGTATGAATAACTCCAACATCTGTTCTCTTTGCACTATGAATTAATAGTGCAAATCAATTTCTCCTTATTCTCACTTTATACATGTTCCTCCCATGCCACGCAGTGAGTGCAAGAGAAAGGCAGATATCAGAGATAGGAAAAAAGGGTAAAAGTGAGGCAGAGAAGTAAGGAAGTAAAGGATGAAGAGAGAGAAAAGATGAAGTGCTGATGAGCAGCTGCATCTTCGACCTACAGCAGTAGTGGTGAACCTGTCACCTATGACTGTTTGCTATCACCGAAGGCTCTGAAAGATTTGCCATCACTGATCCATACCTTCATTTCCTGACATTTGCATCTGATGCTCATAAAAATCCTGATGGACAGTGGGATAGTTTATATCATGGGTCAACTTAGCTAAGCCATGGTACCCAGGATTTGATCAAGCCCTGTCTAGATGTTGCTGTGAAGATACTTTTTAGATGGGATGAACATTTAAACCAAGACACAGAGTAAAACATATTGCTGTCTGTAATGTGCGTAGGCCTCATCCAATCAGTAGAAGGCCTTATGAAAGAAAAATACTTAGGCTTCACATGGGAAAGAGAGAGTCCAAACTCCCGATGATCTCTGAACCTGAGACCCCACATCAACAATTCCTTGCTCTCCCGTCTGCTTGTTCCCACAATGGTATAAGTCAATTCCTTCAAATAAATTTATCTCTGCGTGTGTGTGTGTGTGTGTGTGTCTATATATATACATACATTCACACACACCTATCTACTGATACCAATATTAATAGATCTCCTCTTGGTTCTGCCTCTCTGAAGAACCTACATTAGATGGGCACAGAAACCACCACCAACCCCATCTTTGACACAGTGATGCATCTCTGAAAGTGGTCCCAAGGTCACTTTTCTAAGAAGGAACTGGGCTAAGACTGGCACCCAAGCCTTTATTCCCCCCAGGAACTCTAAGTCTCAGACCTGGTTAAAATGGTAAAAATCTAAGCACACATGTTAACAGTTTTGACTATAGTCCCTTAAAATGGAATAGGTGGCCGGAATAAGGACTAAGACAAAGTGGATTTGATGACTCCTTTTGACCTCTGCAGTGGCTGACAAACCAGACAGGAGGTTCTGCATTTACTAGGGCTTGATCCTCCACCTGAGGGTTAAATCAAACACTTTGTTTTTAGGCATCCTTGTTAGGCTGGAAAACAGTGATGGAAAATGAAGGGTTAAATAAAATACTTAGTTTTTAGGAGGCTTCCTTTTTAGGCTGAAAAAGTGATGGAAAATGAACACAATCACAACCACCAGGCTAAAATTTTAGAATGTAAAAACAGAGAAAAAAGCTAGAGTTTGCTGGAGCCTTGACAAAACAGGAGACAGAAAGTGGGGGTGGGGTGGAGGGAGAACAGTGATTCAGTGATGCAGTTCCATCCAAAGGGAAGGAAGGTTGGGAAACACCATATAATTCTTCCTCAAAATGTTGATCAAAATATTTTCTGATTCAAAAATAATGATGGTGAAGAAAGCAAGAAAATGACTTCCAAATCATGACTTTATTCAAATAATCATCTATAACATTATTCATTTTCAAGTCACAGGACCCAAGAGCCATTGATCCCTTGTTTGACTGACATTTGAAACTGCTTTAGGGAGAAATGCTTGGAAAGCAAGCGAGTGGTATAGACTTCTCACGGAAAATAAGGGCACATGCAAGTATGTCCCCTCTTTCAAAAAAGGAATCTGGGATCGGAAAACCTAGGTTTATATGTTGAGTATCTACATGAGCATTCAGGAGAGAGGGCACCAGGGCTGTGGAGAAAAGGAAATGGAATAAACTCTGTTCCTGATCTAACTGAGATAGAGAAAACTAACATCGCAGGCAGAAAAAACTTCTGTAACTCCTGACTTAAGATAGAAGAGCTAAAAACACTGAAAAGACAAGAAAAATGTGCTGAGTCCCTGACAAAAACCTAGGAAAGGATGACTGAGAAAGGAAATAAGAAAGCAGAGGTGAAACTTAATGCCAGGTTCAGTTCTCTGGGGACACCTAGATCTCCTTAACAATGGGCAGAGACCTTTTCTGTTATTTGCCCAACTCAATCGATCAACAGCAGTAACACTGAAGAGGTTTCATGAGAATTTAACATCTGCTGTGGTCCTGGCGGCAGGGGAAACGCCAAATATTTACCAGGCCTGGCTGAGGCCTCTGGCCATATTCATGCTTGTGCCTTCTCGGTTGAGTCAAGTCTGGGATGGGCTACCTTCCATGGGCTATCCGGCAGGCTCCAGGACCTGTGCAAAACAGCAGGCTGTAGTCGTCTTGACATGAAGAAGGCTCACCATGTGTGGCCACTGACTATCATATCCTAAAGGACCCTATAGGACTTCTGTTTGGGGGCCGGGGACTGTGGCCACCAACCACAAGTTTCTGTTGAAGAACAAATGCTTTCTAGGAAGAGCAAAAAATTCCCACCAACAGGATCACTAGCTTGGATTCACTTCAAAAGGCCAGAGGTGTCACAGTCCAGGGACCCAAGGCAAAGGACACATTTTAATAGCAGTAGCTGATACCTATAAACCCTTTCCAGTTTATAATGTGTTTTAAAAGCTTTAAGAGCAACGATGCTGAATCCAGACTGCTTGGATTCAAATCCCATCTCACTGCTTCCCACGCACATGAGGATAAAGATCATGGCTCCTGCCTGGGCTTGCTATGACCGAACATGTGCTAAACAGGCAGAGTACTTGAATCAGTATCTGGCACATGAGGAAACAGGTACTTAGAGAAGTTCCTTCTGTGTCCTAGTGACAAGCGGAACCAGGGCTCCTCACTGAAGGCACAGATATGAGTGTGCATGCAGTTAAAATGGACATGTGAGTACATGCTGGGAGTGGGAGCAGAGTGTATAACTGACCAGAGAGAGCCACAGAGCTTCACAAGGGGACAGAATACTAAAAAGGAGAAAGAAGCATCTAAAAAGATACGGTTGGCTTTGTTGTTACAGGAAATCAAATTTTCTCTTTCATGGCTTAGGCCAGAATCTTTCAGTCACCTTCCTGGTTATGTGACTAATAATATACTGCTGACCTCCTGACACAAGAACACTCGCTACCTATACAGCACACAGAGAGCTGATGTGCTGCCTTAGTCAGGATTCCCAGGAAAAAGAGTCAATAAGGTGTGACTGGCTCACATGCTCATGGAAGCTGACAAGCCCAAAATTTTCAGGGTGGACCCAGGCACTTTAAGTCCCATGGTCATCTGTTACAGTGTTCCCTCGTGCTCTGTCCATGCCTTCAAGTGACTGGATGAGGCCTACTAACTTATGGAGAACAATCTGTTTCACCCAAATTCCTTTGAGTTAAATGTTAATCTCATATAAAATCACCTTCACCGAAACACCCAGAATAATGTCTAATCCAATATCTGGGCACAGTGGCCCAGCTAAATAGACATAAATTTATCTGTCACACACACCCTTGGTGTTTCACCTTCAGAGATCCCATATCACAGAAAATTATAAGACATCTAACGAAAACATACGAGACTTTCAAAACTGAAAAGCAAGGGAATAAAACCCACAAAATTCAAGACGGGGGTCTAACAGGTGGGCAGCAGGGGCAGAAAAAGGAGGCATTGATAGGGAAGCAGCAGTGGTAATGTTCTAGCCCTTAGGGATGCGTACCAAGTTCACAGACATACATTTTATCACCATGCTTGTAACGCAAAAACATATTTATATAAATATTACAAATAAAAGATAATAGGGAGTTAAGTTATCAGGTCATGTGAGAGAATCCATTACCTGAGGCTACTTCCCCTGACCACTCCTGGACAGAAGTCGCCTCTGATTACACTGTCCATTCTATTCAAGGGCTGATGCTGTCAGATGACTTTTCCTGTGTTTACGCCTTGCCTTCTCAAATGAATTTTACGTCCTGTAAATTCTGGGGCAGCTTTTACACATCTTTTTATTCTCCCAGAGTCTGGCTGAGCATCTGAGTGACTCAATAAATATGCACTAATGGCTGAATAACAAACTGGGTGGGGGCAAGGATAAAAAAATAAATAAATCAGTGGCAAAGCAAGGCTGCTTGAGAGGCACCAGGCTTCAGAGTTATAAAGGGCACTAACAGCTCTAAAGTAGGCATGAAAGATCAGACACCAAGCAGGAGCCCATGTATAATTTTTTAATATGCCTAGAATGAGACAATACCCATCCCCCACACTGGGGCACCACAAATGGTCCCTGTGTTAACACAGTGAGGTTTGTAGACAAGCACATACACACAGCAAGGGAGGGATGTTCACACTGCAAGCAACCACAAAAAGTACCTCCACCCCAAGTCTCCTAAAGAAAACACACTATGGCATCATGACACTTCTAGCTATGTCCTCAAGCAAATTTCCCATCCTTTAGGAGGCATCCCACACAGCCTAGTCAACAGCTAGGAAGACAACAGGGCACAATGAGGACTTCTTTGTCTGTCGCTGCATCCAAGTCTACACGCTTGCTAATTTTTCTCACCGGAACTCCCTAACCCTAAACTTGAGATGTTTCTGTTTGTCCCATAGATCCCAGATATGGTAAAAAGCAATCAAGATTATATGTGGTAGTGACAGCTTTCTCCCATTGGAAACAAAGGTTAAACTGAAGAAAGAGTATAATTTTTGATGTCTGCTCACCACAGAAATTAGAACAGAATGCTGGAGTGAGAATGATCTCCTTACTGAAGTTAAATACATAATCATAAACGCAATTGCTAAAGGAAGAAAAGATAGACTGCAACTGATTACAAACTAATTCTGCTACAAGGTCATTTTATATGCTCCAATGCAGAAGATGGAAGGCTGAGATGAAAATGACCATAGTCATGTCCTGGTCCAAATAAGTAAATATATCCCCGTGAGGAGAAATGTCAGGTTACCAGCAAAAGGAGGACTGCAGCCAGATGTCCCACTCCAAAGTCAATGTCCTTTCCGCCATGATGTACTCTACAATAGATCATTTTGGCCACCTGCCACATAATACAGTGTGGAGCCTGTGTGGTTGGCACCAAATCAAAGAAGGTCCAGATTAAATACATAAGTCTATATGAAGGAGTGTAGAGGGCAACAATTAAGGAGAAAATAATTCCTGCCTTCCACTTAGAGAGAAGGAAAAATCATTAGAGGCTGGGCCAAACTGAGAACATCCCACGGATCTGCCACAATGGCCTATACCACTGGTTTCAACAGTTCCAAAATGGCTCAGGTTTAGAAAAAAACACTCCTTCTTGAAGACAGAATTCTTAACACTGGTGTATGGAACTAGAGAGAACATGTAAGAGCCTAAGACAGATCAAGAAACATGCAGTGCAGATCTGGAATTAAAAAATAAATGTATGTCCAAATCAAGTGGAGAAGTCCGGTGATTCAGACAGGCCACGATCCCACAGGAATGCTCTCGGCCTAAACCAGGGGACCTGTAAGACAGGAGGGCTGCCCACATCAGTCCTGCTCCTGGAAATCGAGTGCATGGCTCATTGTTCCTTCATAATTTTAAGACTACCCTTCTGAGAAGCAGGGCGGGTGAAGTCTTTTTCTTCTCAACACCCTGTTTTCATCTCCAGCCTCCTGCATACCACTGCTCTTCCAGAATCTGAAACCAAGCCTTTTGTTTACTTTCTTATGAGTTCCCTGAGGTCTGGCTGTCAGTGTCTCCGCGAGTCAGTGATTAGCATTCTGACTCCAACTCCTTTTTGGAGTCAGCCAAAGGAGTCCAAGAAGTTGGCCACAACCCCTCCCTGAGAACAATAGGCCCTTTCTATAAAATACAGGTTTGTCTTCCTTGGCAAATGCAGGAGCTGGTCCCCGGCAGAAAGGTTTACCTGTCAGCACAGAATGTTTACTCTGAGGCAGAGGGCTCTCCAAATAAGAGGAGCCCACTGCAGGTCATATGTCCAGCAGAATCCAGATGTAGCCCAGACTCCTTTACAAGCCCATCAGAAAGCAAACATGCAGCCATGAATGCAGCTGTCCAGAAATACCAGGCATTGGCCTGAATGAGCAACAAAGCAAGGCCCAGGGGTCTCCTGCTCACCCTAACCCTAACCCTTCTCCCACCCATCCCACCTTCTCAGGACACTTAAGGCTCACTTGTTAATTCAGTCCACAAAAGTCAGCCCCTCTGCCTCATAGCACCTAAACACGACATCACAAGAAAAAGCAGTGCCCATCTAGATAAGGACTGGGTGACCCGGGCCCACCTGGATGAGGCCTGCGTACAGCACACCGATGCGTTATTCCACCCAAGAGAAACAAACAGCAGCCTGTGGAAGCTACAGCTCTCAATGCCAGGCTCTCAGCTTTTTTCTGTTTTATGAAAGACAGCCCTGAACACTCAGGCTTTCCCAGGGAAGCGACACGGACTCTGGTCTCTGCTCTGCCCTGTTCCATGCGGGGAACTCAACCTGCCTGTGCATCCTGTTTCTCCCTGTGTCTCACACCATCAGAATGTCACCCTCACTATTACAAGAGCTGCTTTACAAATGACAGGCATTGTCATTTTCATTCCTTGCACCAAGGTGTAGGCCTGAGGTCACTAAAGAGCTGGGATGTACAAGGGCTGAGGGAACATTGGCTTCTTACCACCCCTCTCCTAAAGAGACTGCGCAGGGAACATCTGGGTCATTTAAATGCAAGGCCTTCCAAGACTGGGAGACCATGAAGTGCACGGGTTACTATGCTAAGTCTCTCAAAAGCACTCTGGATGAGTCTGTTAAGTTCCAGGCTCATACTTCATTTCTCTGTGCTTCGGGAATCTTAGATACACTTAAACCCTGGCCAATGAATTCACCTCAGCCTGCTCCCAGGAGCACACAGAGGTGACAGCTTGGGTGGGCTGCAGTTGTCTTGATTGCCCCTAATCTTCCCCTTGGAATACTCTTCCCATTATAAAGGAAGGCTGTGGTTCAAGTCAACTATTTCCCTGAAAAGCTCCATCGCAGGGAACAGGTTAGAAGGTAGAACTAGTTGAGTCTGAGGAGGGCTATTTGTTAGTTTTGGAAGAAATGAGCTTCCATGCTTGCTTGCTTCCCCTCCCCCCCCCCCCGCTTCTATTTTGTTTTAGCCTTTTGTTAGCAAGTTAAGCATCCTAGGGTCTGGGGCTTAGTGGCCTTAAGACTACAGCAAGCCAGGCCAGATTAAATCATGGTATTTTTTGACTACTCAGGCTGGGAAAAGTTGAACAGTTCAAAGCACAGAGGCAAAATCACTGCATTATTCTAATGCAGATACTCTAACCTAAAGATGCTTAAAAAACATCTGAAGGCCAGAGCAGAGAATGTAAATAAAGGAGTCAGACTGTGAAAATGTACATGTGTACATGTGCATACTCTCTCCCTCTTTCTCTCTCTCTCTCTCTCTCTCTCTCTCTCACACACACACACACACATGCCACTAGACTCCAGAGGATTCACACAGATGAAATCATTGGTTTCTAGAGCGCCCTTGGCCATTTTTGACAAAATTAACAAACTTCATTCAGTGGCAAATCATTTTCCAGAGCTAGTGAGTATGGGCACCAGCTCTTTATGTCTCCTGCTTTCTAAATGGCGTATGTCTCCGTTTTTTAGTATAGTCTTTCATGTAATAGCAACAGGAAAAAAAGAGAGGTCTTAGAAATTTGCTCCCCTTCTGCTCTCTTCCATTGCCCTCCTGCTTCCTTGTTTTTCCTTCCTTCGTTGGCCCCCAGGCTCCAACCCTCCTAGTGGTCTCAAGTCAATGCTCTCTGTGACCCTTGTCTCCTGCACAGCCTCCACTCATGCAGCCAACCAGTATTTCATGAGCATCTACTATCCATCCTCACTGTGCCTGTGGCAGAAATACAGCCAAGAACTCAAATGACCCAGTCCCTGTTTCCGTGATGCTTACCTTGTAATGGTGACACAGACAAAATAATGAATAAAGAGACAAAATATCTGCAAGTTAGAATAACTTCCAAGAAGTTATTTTACAATATGATAAAAACTGCGCAGGGATGGCCCAACAATTCTTAGCAATAAGATAGTGTTCCTTCTTTCTTTTCCTTTCCTTCCATCCTTCTTTCCCTCCCTTCCTTCATTCCTCCCTCCCTCTTCCCACAATTTTAGAAATACCCATTTGTTTTAGGAGGTGACTCTTACATGCACGTGACAGTCAATTATCTAGCTCTTTCTAAAGTTGACCTCAAATCTTAAATTGAAAGGAATTAGGTAGGTAACATCTTTCAGTTCAAATGCCCATCCAGAAAGCTCTTAAGCTCAGAAATAGCAACCTCCAAAAAGAATTTCACCTCCCAGTGAATAGTAATAAGACCTTCTGGTGGGCTCTAATAATCATCCAATATAATTCCCACAACTGATGATACATTTCCTGTCACTCGACACTCCTAGAAAATAAAAAATAACTCACCAACAGCACAATAAAAATCTGGCCACTATGCTGGGCATGATAGTGCCCACTTGTAATTCCAGCACTTGGGAGGCTGAGGCAAGAAGACTTGAGACAGGTTCACAAGTTCAAGGTCAGCCTGGGCTACCTAGTGAGTTCATGGCTAACGTGAACTACCTAGCAAGACCCTCTCTCAAAAGCAAAACAAAACAGAAGAAAAAAAAAGAAAAAGAAAATCTGGCCACCAAATTAGTCTCATAACATAAAATGTGTTCTTTAAACTTTCTGGTATTGTTTAGATTGGCTTGCCCATAAATATTCTTTTCATTTTTTTATACTGAAGATGATAAAGTCAGTCCACTTTTAATCTTCAAATTTCTCTAACCTTTTCTTTTAAAACCCATGTTTCAAATCTTAAACTATTTTTATCCCGTGATCTTCTATCTTTATACATGATCTATATTTACACATCTTTTAAAGTAGTGACTAAAACAACAACAACAACAAAAAAATAAGAAACTGACTAATGCAAAGGTTAGCAGAAGGATTCTTTTCCTTGAAACTCATGTTATTTTTAGGAAATTTCAAAACTTTTTTCCTCAAGCACCTTTTAGTCAAATAACAACTCCTGGTATTTTCTTTCAATACTGTATGTATCAAGTAGTATTTTCCCTTTCTCTATTTGAATGTTTAGGTCTCTCCTTAAACATCACTTTTTATGAAATACATAAAATTCATTTTTTCTAATATTCTAGAGTAACTTCTGACATTTTACAGCTCCGAATATAAACTTCACATGGGGAAAGACCATTATGTGTTTCCTGTAAAGCCACTATCAAAGCTCTTCATGACGAGCCACGGAGACTCTTCATGGACCATTAGACAAGTTCTGATCACTGTGTCAAGATTTCTGAGGCCAAATCAGCTTTGTTCTTCAAAGCCTAAGTTTATACACCTGTAGAAAGTTTTGTTTGAGTTCTTTTGTTACCAAGAGATCATGGGAGCAGTTCTAATGTAGCTTGGATGATCTTTTGTAGGTAATTATAGCTTTTCCATATCATACACAATCTTAACAGTTACATTTTTTCTAATGAATACTATATCACTTAGTGCATGGAACATAACATTACTGAGTGAAAACCTGGAGGTAGGAATCTATCCAGCTGTCTTTTATAAATCAACACATTCTTGTCACTATGAGTACAATAAGGAAAGATTTGATGAGAATTTTCCAAAAACAGAACTCTAAATTGGAGGTGAAATAGTAAGAATTTCAGAATATAAAAAGGTAGGATGGATAGGAGGGAGCCAATGAATTCTGTTGTCAACAAATTACGCTGCTGACCTTGAGCAAACCCTTGTCTGTGACCATCTGGGTTCAGGCCTTCAGCCTTTCTTGCCCAACATGTTGTGACCACACTGCCCTCACCCCCATTGGTGCATGCAGGTTTCTAGTCTCACATTCTCCATTCCAATCCACCCACCACCATCAACCCACAGATCGACTGCATCACTCTTTAACTGCACAAGGCCTCCACGTTACCTATCCTTGGCCCTCAGTGGGGTGCTCAAGTGCCTTCCAGCCTCCCACCATTCCACTCTGGACTTTCTACTGACGCAGTGCTTCTCCTTGCACTTTACTTTCTCCAACACACCATGTGTTTTAACGTCTCTGGGCTAAGGCCAAAGATCCCTTCTTTCTTTACCTCAAACAGCTGTTGTTTCTTCAGGCTCACTGAAAATATGACCTCTTTGAACTTTCCTAAAATCCTCCTCACGTGGTTCAGCAGATCCCTCCTGGTTTTCCTTTAGCACTTAGGATCTGGCACTACAATTAGCTGAGAATACAGATGTCTCTTTCCTAAGACCGTACTCCTCAGTCACACACAGAACCCCTGCTACACAGATATCGCCTCTGTTTTGTTATTCAGGCTCTTCCCGAATATTACTCAGGAAGGCTGGACATGGCTTGAGAACATTCACTACAGATAACAGCCACAAAGAGGCCTGGATGAAAAATCCACTTCTGGCTACAGAGACTAAAAACACTCTCAAGTCTAAAAAGACAGACTTAAAAAGGAATGAAGTTCTGATATATGCTACAACGTGATTAAACATTTTAATGCCGTGCTAAGTGAAATAAACCAGTTACAAGAGGACAAACCCGACATGTTTCTGCTTGTGAGATACGCAGAAGAGTTAAAATTCAAAGACAGAAAGGAGAATAGTTGGAGAAGATGTAAACATTACAAGAGTTGGATAGTGGTGATGGTTGTACAACAATGTGAATATGAACTGCACACTTAAAAATGGTTAAGATGGTAAATTTTACATATAGATACCTTACCATAATTGTATAAATACCTTTACCATAAAGTGAGAGACAAAAACAATTTTTTTAAAAAAAGGAATATAAAGATAGCGATATAGTAGATTTGATTTTTTTTAACATGTACATGGCACAGATGTTATTAATACATAAAAATCCTGCTAAATGCTGGATTCAATGTTTCCTAAGTGTCTTCAGAGAAATGAGCTTGGCTCACGTGAAAAAGAAAGAATGTTATGCCTCCATTTTCCTAATGTGCTTTGAAAACAGCAACCTATTAGAATCACCCTTTTGCAGGACAGCAATGATTTAAGTATCTGACAGAAGAAAGGAGGAACCCTGCACAGAGTATAATGCCTTAATGGAAAGATCCTCGAAGAGCAATGAGAGTGGTTTCGGAATCTGGTTGACAGTGTTCAAACTCAGGCCGTGCATTTTCTATCATAACCTCTCTAATCTTCAAACGGCAACCCCACCATTAGTTTAGTACGTAATAGTTATACCTAACTCAGAGCGTGGTGCTGAGGACGAAAGAAAGCTCTTAACACACCTGACATGCAGTAAATATTTAGCAAATATTTATTTTTTGCTACTAATGAACTTGTATTTCCCATTCCCATGCAACCAACAGCTGCTTTACCCTTAGACACTTCACTGAGTAATTTTATGTCTTGGTTCTCCTTATTTCTATTTTACAAGGATGATGGTGGGGGCATGGATGACTGAGACCACACCTATAAGGAAGTAAATTCCCTTGCTAATTTTGAAGGAGCAAGCCCTATGTTATAGAGTGCTTAGTTGGGAGGTCTATGTAATGCCAAACTGAGAGCCAACATCATATGAGAAACTGAAATCCTCTGTCCTATAACCACCATGAAAATAGGTTCTTCACCAGTCAAGCTCCAGATGAGACCACAGCTCTCACTGACACAATAATTACACCTCTGTGAGACCCTCAGAAGACAAATAAGCTATGTCCAGTTTCCTGACCCAGAGGAACTTCAAGATAATAAATGTGTGTTGTTTTAAGCCATTACATTTGTTATAATTTGCTATGAGGCAACAGAAAACGAATAAAACAAACCAATGTAGATATTAGGAATGCGGGCAGATCACAAGGTATAAAATACATACACATTTGCACATCCATGGGAGTTTCTATGATTTAGTACCATTTCTGTAGTGACTTAGCTTCTTTGGAAAATTGTGCCAGGGAAGGCCTGGCTCAATAGTAAAAAATATTCTCCCCAGTAATGGGTCACGTAAAAAATTATACTTTATGGTATTTCATCAAACAAGTGACAACCAGAGGTTTTGTTTGTAACTTTTTGTCTTCAATTTATTTTCAAATTATGCAAGCTGGCCTTTCTGGAAACCAAATTGGGCAAGAGATTTTGTCAAGGTCCAAATTCTCTTGCCAAACTGCATTACCTTATGGGTATGATTGGAAATCTCTTAGGATTCAGTTATGGGAAAGACTCACAAATCAGTTGCCCAGTTCAGAGAGCCAACATGCAACTTAGTTACATTAAAGGCACTCACCCAAACTAGGAGATCAGAAAGCCTTTTGTTAACATGTGAGTTTTAAGTTCATTTTCTCCTTAATTACTATAATTTTCTAGCTCTCCTCTCACAAACAGATCCTCTATGCCATTTAGCCACTTGCCCAATGTCCTTATAATAACATCCCCTTCCATTTTACCCATGCCTCCACCTAAACTGTCCCCCACACTTAAATTGTTAATCGGTCTGCAGCTTTGTTAAAGTTTCCATAGAATCAGGAAATTTAAAAAGTAAGACAATATTTTAGAGATGATCTAGTCTTACTCTTTAATTCTAGTGGACAAACTGAGACCCAAGGTCAAATGATGGACTCATGTTGAAAAGGATCCTCATTCCCTGAAAATGGGGGACAATATGTGTCTCTCTTGACCTTGTCTTTCATCTTATCCTGTATCTGCTAAGGATGCCCTCTGCCAGGAGGCATTTCTGTGAAGTACCAACTATGAATGACAGAACTCTTAAGTAGCTTCTACACATCTTCCCGGCTGAGATGACATTCATAACCCACCTGAATCTCTGCCATTGCTGTCAGTGCTCAAGACATTCTTTTTTTTTTTTTTTGACCAAATCACAGCAATAAAACTAAATTTTTGTCCCCCCCATCACCTAAGTGATAAACTAAGGCACAACATAAACCAATTATTTTGGACAGATTCACCAACTGTAGCTCAGGGGAAAAGAAAGGAAGGAAACCTAAGTATTTTAACAAATATTTGCAGAGGTATTGCTTACAATTTCTCTATAATTTACTCATATATCTATTCAACAAACAAAGTATCAATCATGTGTCAGCCAAATTGCTCCCAGATGTTAAAAAAAAAAAAAATGTAAGAAATAGTCACTGCTCTCAGTAAGTTTTCAGTCTAGTAAGAAAGCCAAATACTTAATAATTACAATAATAGGGAACCTTTATTGAACATTTACTATGTGCCAGGCTGGTTATAAATACTTAAGAATGAATGAACTCCCTTATTTCTCATTGTAACTGGATGAGGTAGGCTCTATGTGCAACCCAACCTTATTCACAAGAAAATTAGAGTACAGGAAGCTTACATTACTTGCCCAAATATTACACATTCATTGTTCCAGGCATGGTTTTGATATTGGGGTTGCAGCAAGCATTCTAGTGAAAGGACATAAATATTAAGCACAAACAAACAAAAAAAAAACACTAAAATTAATATCAAAGAATGACAAATGCTAAACAAAAAAGAAAACTATTTTGTATCTTTGAGTCACTCATCTGTGGGGCTTCCCTCATGGCGTGTGCTGTGTGCATTAATAATGTTTGGTTTTCTCTTCTTGATCTAGCTCTAGCTCACAAGCCCCTCACCGAAGAACCTAAGATGGGCAGTGAAGAAAGATGTTTCTTCCCCTACATTCTAAAATGAAGTGAGACTATGAGGGCTGCAAGTACCTTGCTAACTCTAACATTCCATGAGCTGATACCAGGGAGGTGAAAGATGTCACTGGCAATACAAGAAATGCCAACTGCACATGCTATGAGGTGCTGAACATGAGACTCCCAAGTTCCCTAAACCCATGGCTGGATCAGAGATAAGGGAGCAGCCGAGGTGTCCCCTTTCCCCAGTGCAGGACTGGAAGAAGACTGAGGAGGAACAGGTGTCACAAAAACATAAACTCTTGTGTCTGGTGACCAGGTAAGGCTGGAAAGGAGAGCTAGAAGCTCCTCAAATCCGTCTCCATGAATCATGGAACCCATCAGTTGAAACGCAGCTGAGCTGAGAAATAACCGTCTTCCCGGGACTCAAGTCTTATTAACTAAACTAGTCTAGTCCTTCTCCCTTCAGTTTGCACCAGTAGCATTTGCTACATTTTCTCGCTGACATGCAAAACCTGGCAGGACCACAATACAACCGACTTCACGTGGGGGACCCGGGACTAGCAAAAGTAGAAAGAACCCAGGGCAAACCCTGTGCCTGGCAGAACTCTAACAGCTGATGAAAGAATACCAATTACTTAAATGCACAGCTTTTGCTGCTGTTGTTCCTTCTTCTCCTCCTTTTTTTTTAAACTGGGCCTTCACACTGAGCTATATCCCTAGGTCTTTTTTAGTTTTAATATGGAGACAGGGTCTTATTAAGCCATTCAGATGAGGCTCAAACTTGTGACCCTCCTGCCTCAGCCTCCCAGACTGCTGGGATTATATTCCTTATTCTTTTCTCCGAGTTTCCCCATACCAGTTTTATCTCTGTCCATACCCCCCTCCTTTCCTATTTAGCTCTCAAAATGATAATTACATAAGGTAGAGAAATCTCTATTTTAATTCATTAGAATCGATTCCTATCACAATTTTTAAAGGAGCCCTGTAAATTTGGGCCACATTTTATAACATCATTAAAAAGTTGGACAACACATCTTCAGTTTAACATGTATAAAAATGCCAGAAAATTAAATGTTTCATATGGGTATGTCTTCAATATTCTTTGACAGATTTCAGCACAATTCAGTATAAAGGAAGTTACAAAGATAACATGCACTCAGTAATATATACACCATCCTTAAGTGACTGTTTCCACATTTTATTTCCTTAATCACATGTCAATCTAAGAGCAGAAAGGCATAGTGATATACTTATACTCAATGAACATGGAACCAAATTATCTCATAGCTCCTTAAGGAGAGGAAAAATAGCATTTCCATGGGGAAGGAAAAGAACATCTCTTTCCATGCACCAGCAGGAATATGTTTTAGAAAGAGAGGGATGGGACAAATACACACAAAAGTACATGTAGATAAATAACTATGACGCTGCAGAGCTAAATATATGAAAGTAAGGAGAAGGCTGTAACAAGCACAGAGACAATAACTAGGCTGGAAAAAAATAAAAGAGTTTTACTGGTAAAGTTTTGCAAGAGAGCAGATTTTTTTTAAAGCTCCATTTCGAAAATGTGCAAGGGGTATCATGTTCAGCAGAGAGGTGTCTCTTCTGCCTGTGTATGGTCCCCTTCCCACTTAATCTCTGCACCAAATGACACTAAAAAAAAAAAAAATCTACTGAGCATTACATAAGACAGTGCATTTGGTGTTAAGATGGCCAACTATCGGACTCATCTTAGTGGGTGAAGTTTTTATGAAAGCAATAAATGGGTCCCAAATTCAAATTAGTTCATAAAAAGCTGTTACAAAATATTTAATATGCATTACATCTTACATAACCCTCTTAATAACCCAATGTGAAAGCTAGGTGTTATTAGTGGCCCATTTTTCAAATGAGGAAACTGAGCCTCAGAGGCTGTACAATATGTCAAGACCTAACAGCCTGCAGAGGTGAAGTTCAAACAGAGATCTATCAAACTTTAGAGTCTGTCTTCTCCACCATGGAGCTAGCTATGTACGAGTATATAAAGAACCGAAACCTCTAATAAGGCAGACTTAAAATAAAAACTTCCAAAAATCATCCAAAAATAATACTGTATTACACCATGGCATAAGACAATGTGTTTCTCTACTACCATCCATTCCAATAAAAATTTTATTTGGTACAATTCCACCCTATCTTCCCAAGTGTGTACATCTGTGTGTGCAGTGGCTGTATAATCTCTCCACTTAGAGAGAGAATTGGTCACAGAGGACTAGCTGTTTTCTCTGAGAAGAGAGATTCCTGCTGCCCACCAGCCCTCTCTGGTCCTCTTCCCCAAAATCATCACTCCCTCTGCCAGCCATAGTCTCTGGGAACAGATGGTCATGGATGGATGTGGTGACGCAGCCATCCCTGCAGCCTCCCAAGTGCTTTGTCACTAGAAAGCAAATAGATGGAAGCAGCTGGGGACAGAGATAGGGTGGAGGAAGAGTGCTGGGTGGGGGATAAGATACTAGAAGCAGGCAGCAGAATTTCCCCAGCAGGTACTGCTGCTGCTACGCTGCAATGGGGTTATGCTAGTCTAGTCCCTTGAGAGTAAAACACTACTCCATAACCACTTGATCTTACTGAATTCCATGAGTGCCTAGCAAACAGGCTAACACAGACAGAAGTCACTGGGGTCTTGCTCCCACACTGGTCAGGCCTGCCCTCTTAGCCAGGTGGATATGCCATGAAGGTAAAGTATGAACAGATGTCAGTAAGAAGCACAGACCTTCATGATCAGCTGTGGGTCCAATACTGAGAGTAAGTGAAAATTACTCTGGTCTATCTATAAAACCCCAAACTGAGCAGACAAAAAGACACAAGCAAGCGCTTTGATTTGCCTTCTCTACTCCCACTTAGTCACCACAATGCATGTTTGATCAAAGCTCAACATGTGCCATGGCCAAAGGGTGTCACGTTCTCCCTGCCTTTAACATCCCTGAAATAGTACACCCCCTTGGCCTTCTTAAACCATCTTACTCATTCACTAAATGAGATTCCAGACTATCTCCCCACTCTTACCCACAGAAATCTTCCCTCTAGAGAAAGGTAATGCATCTTTCTCAATGACCTCAGTGTTCAGGTACACAGCACAACATGTTATAATCCTCCATTCAGATACATTCTTTCCCTCCTGGACTACAAGTTCTTTAAGGGCAGAAACTAGTTCTCATGAAGCTGGAGTCTGCCCAGCTCATGGTAGATGTTAAGCAAAATAATGCAAAGAATTAACCTGATTATACAAGGATGAACAAAAAAGATTAATCTTATAGAGAATGGAATTTCATGTAATATGACACCATCAAGGATTGACTGTCTTGAAATAAGTCTTAAAAAGTACCTGCCGTGTACTCAGAGAGGTCTTAAGCACTGAGTGGGGCTGGGAAGATTAAGATAAGGAACACAGTTATGTGAAGTGTTGTCTCATCTCTTACAAAATTTACCTGCTACTTCTTCACACTAAACAAAAATAAAAAGCATGGAGGATTTATCTTCACTGTGATTCCTATGAATGCTCCCCAGCATAGAGAACTACTGCTGGTTTCCAAAATATGCAGTTATGTACACAAAGGAGTATCTTGCACACAGCCAGGTGAGCGAGCATAAAGTCATCCATGAAAGGCAAACCTGTTCACAAGAGCCAAAATCCTGGCATGAACCTCAATGTTCATCAGCAGGAAAGTGAATGAACAAAAAGAATGATCACACACAATGGGGCACCATATAGCAGGTAAAGTAAATGATTGCAATGACATGAAGCAATCAAGATGAATATTAGCAGTAGAAACATTAAGCGAAAAATGTAAATTCCAAAAGGTTGCATACATACAGTCTGGTATACTTTTTGTAGTTTAAAGACAACTAAAAGTGAATACATATTATACAGACGCATACTTTAATGAATATGTATTAGTTTTCTGTTGCTGGGACAAAATAACCTGACACATATAACTTACAGGAGAAGGAGTTTATTTTGGCTCACAGTGTCAGAGAGTTCAGTCCATAGCTAGTTGGTGGAAAGGCACAGCAAAGGAAAATTTCTCAACCCATGGCAATCAGGAAGTAAACAGAAGTAAGGAGCTGAGGACAAGAATACACCCTTCCAGGTCACACCCCCAGGTACTCATCCCTACAACCAGGTTCCACCTCCTAATAACATATGAACTCAATGGTATGTGCTCTCATAATCACCTTCCAAAAAGCCCTAGCTTTTTTTTTTTCCATGAATACATGAAAGTCTGAGGGGACATTTTAAATCTAAACCTTAATAATGTATGTTTTATGTTTTTCTGTTGTTCATTTTAGGACTACAAGATGAAAGAAAACAAACTGGATGGGGAGAAAAGGGAAATGCACAAGGATTCAGATGGTGGCCACCTTGGGTAGGAAAAGGAAGGTGTGAGAAAGGCCACCCTCCGGACAGACGCAGACTATTTTCAAGGCTCTTTTATTTTGGGGAATGGGCTTACAGTGACTGTGATAGATTGAAAGTGTCCCCCAAATTCATGTACCCCAAAACCTAACCTCTAATTTGATAGTATTAAGAGGTGGAACCTTTGCAAAGTGATTAGGTCAGGAGAGTGGAGCCCTCATGAATGAAGTAAGTGCCTTGTAAGAGACACTAGAGAGCTCCCTCACCCTCTTACCATGTGAGGAACAGCAAGACAGCAGTCTACAACCCAGAGGAGGGCCCTCCTCAGAAACCAACCGTGCTGACACTGTGATCTCAGACTTCCAGCCTTCAGAACCATAACAGAAATCAACTCTGCTGTTTATAAGCCACTCAGTTTATGATTACTTGTCAGAACAGTTAAAAAATTGCTTATTACATATTTTAAATGAGTAAAATATGAAGATAATATGTAACAAAGTTAAGGATTCTTAGTAACCCAATTCTTTGCATGTAAAGCCTAATACAAAAAAGAAACAAAAGTAAGTTTACAGGAATATTATATCATTAGATATTATGATACATTATAATATTATAATATTCCTGTACATTCTCTAAATCTATACAAAATGAACAGCTGCCCTATAAGGATGGAGGAGGGGGAAGAGGAGAGTTCATACCATGTTCTGCCACTAACTAATTTACATGCTGTTCTGTGTTGAGACAGCCAAATGAAAAGAAGTAAAATGTGCACTTTCTCCCATGTCCCCAGAGCCAACTCCTTCTTTTGGGCATAGGCAGGGGACTCTGGACTCCACTACACTCCAGTTGCCTTGACACCACAAAGCACCCAGGGCCCAGCAGTGAATATTCTACCTCTTTTCAAATCACATCATAAATTCATGCTCATGACACTGAGTACATGGAGCTTCTCGCAAGAACATCGTTGTGCACCTGTATTTGCACATGAAGAGCAATCATTCCTATCTTCTTCCCAAAGTTACACTAAGCAGACCAGTTTGGATCCTGTGCCCTGGAGATAGTGTATAGCAGATGTCAGAGAATTCTAACGACAAAGCAAGAGACAGAGGCGGGGAGGGGAAGAGATTCCCAGCAGGGAACAAGGACTCTGGAGAGAACCTGTCCCAGGAAGAAGCATGATTGGCCAAAATGCTGAAACACATCTGACCTCCATGAAAGACATTGCAAAGAGTTCCCACTTCTTCAGATAGCCTCCAACCAAGTCCCTAACATGAAATTTCAGTGGCTGCCAGCTTGGGATTTTATTTTTCTGGGTTTTTTTCCCCCCATCTTAGGAAAAAACTCAGTAGTCCAATGTTGCAACCAGAAAGACAAATTTTATGTTACCCCTGAGACTGGCCATTAGCATAACTATGGAAATTTTCATGTCAAGACCACAGCAAACGATCAAGTTTTCCTCCTGTGTAAGACTGGAGAAGAGCTGGCCATGATTTAAAATAAAGTTTAAAAGCAATAAATGGACTGTGTTGTCATTAAATATCTAAAACATACCCAAGAAGCAGAGTTTATGCTTGAGCCCTGCCCCTCTGCACCTGGGCCAGGCCTATCATTTCAAGTTCTCCTCTTTGGCTTTTGCAGGGATCCTTCTAACAGTATCACACTGTGTCAAAGTGGGACTTCCCCTTGCATCCTCTCCTCAGCATATGGCTTCACCCTACTCTCAGACTTTAATGCTCTTCCTCCACAATCCCAGCAAACACTGCATTTTCTTTGCTTGGCTGAGTCCTGGGCCTCCTTCCCAGTGAATAATCTTGGGAATATCTTGCCAACATATTTCTTAATCATATATTTGCTTTGTCTAAAAAGAGTTATCAATGTAGTAACATAACCTTTGTTCCCAGACCCCCACATCTTTTCAGGAGCCTTGTGACATTTCATGTCAAGCTGGGTTTGCTTCATTGAGCTACCAGTGCTTTCTTCTGTATTTAAATTCCAGATTAATTTCTATGAAGTAGAAAGCTATAGTTACTCCCCTAATCTTGTTCTCTAAATATATGCAATTTGACCAGGTGATCACAAAAGTCCCTCTAAATCAGCCTCTGAGGTCTCAAGGCTAAACCAGTTTTCCTAGAGAGGCTTCTGTAAGAAACCACTCTCTTCCTGGGTTTCCAGAGTTGCTCTGAAATGTGGATTTCATGGGCTGCCAATCTAGAGAAGCATAACAAGAACCATGAGAGGGGATGACACAATTCTGCCACTGGTCCAAGGTGGGTTCTTTAGCAGGTCCTAGGGCTCGCAAGAGTTTCTGGGAAGCTCAGTGAATCACAAGGGGTACACAAGTTCCTACTCCCTTAAGACTGAAATTTGGTATTTATTAATCCCTCAAGGCTGAGAGAGAAGAGCTAGTGCAAAAATCAAAGGAACCCCTGGACACTCATAAGGATGAAGCGGAAATTATTAAAAATGAGCAACTCAAATCCCAGGGGCTGCCCTAGCAAACGCAACCATCCTCTATCTTCTCAGGGTGATCATGGTATTTTCCTTCAAAGTTCATTCACTGGTTCTCTCACTATTTACTGGACCAAGTCCAAGTGCCTTTAACCTGCACTGAGGCCCTGTAAATACATCCTGAATCCTCACCTTTTGATATTCCTCTGCCTATAGCAGACCCGTCTGCGTGGTAGCTGACTTCCTCTGATTCTGAGGTCCTCTCTTTCAGTCAAGTTTTCCTAGACCGCCCTAGCATGGATAAGATAGTAGTTCTGGGGTCAGGGAGCCCAATCTAATGGAACCTCTACTATATCCCTGGCATGGGAACCTGCACCAGTGAGTTAATCTCACTCAATGTTCTGAGTTGTAAAACAGGAATAATAGAAGTGTATCTCTTCCATGGTTGAACTGAAGATTAAATGAGTGAGTACCTGTAAATATCCAATCAATACTTAGCATGAAGCAAACTCT
Source organism: Dasyprocta punctata (assembly GCA_004363535.1). Classification (NCBI taxonomy): domain Eukaryota; kingdom Metazoa; phylum Chordata; class Mammalia; order Rodentia; family Dasyproctidae; genus Dasyprocta; species Dasyprocta punctata. The sequence continues at coordinate 212,732 of RJWM01000442.1, forward strand.
CCATAGACACTGGCAGCTGTCACTGTCGTTCATTCACAATGAATTCTCTCCCTCTTCTAAACTCCTTTAGCACACACTTGTATTTGGCTTTGATCACATACTGCTTTATGCTGTTTCACACAGGTCTTACCTCAACTAGGCTACAAGTTCCTTAAAGGTAAGACCAAAGGTTATGTGCTTTCCTTTCCCCACGATGCTTGAAGTGCCTTAAATGCAGAAACACAATAAATGCATGATAGTTGACAATCAAAAAAAGTACTAAATCCTTCGTATTTATTTATCAATTTTTCACATTAAGTAATCTTGACTAAGTAAATCATAAGCACTCTATTCTCTTATTAAAAAAAATACTTCTGCCAAGGAAATAAATTTTAAGAGCAGCAGAGCACTGAAAATCACAGTAGACTAAGTTGTTGATATGCAATCTCTGTACCACTTCAATAATATCCCAAACCCTTCTGACAATCAAGGTGTACAAAATGGTCTCTGAAGGGGATAAAAGCTCATAAAAGACAGAAGAATGAATTCCTGGCAGATGTAAACAATAACCTCCTGGTTTGCCTAGGAGAGCTGCAGGCCCCAGAAGACTGGTTGAGTAAATAAAGAGGAGGTGAATCTGCTACAATTCTAACCCTCCTCCTGCTATCCCATCTACTGGGAAGAAAACTCCAGTTGTCCCTGGTGATCACAGGACACGGGTGTTTGGCAGATCAAGAGGAGAAATGAAGCACAGTAATAATCTCATCTATTACAAAACCAGCACTTTTTAGGAATGGCAGAAGCTGAACACTTGATCTTATAAAACAATGGAATTTGACTTTGGGTTAAATTCAATGGAGAATACTAATTATGAAGATTTTCCAAAGAACAGAAAATATGTAAATCAAAAAAAATACCTCTGCTGTGAACTCCATGAGATGTCTACGAATGTTTAGTCTGGCAGTTGCTGGCTGTGTTTGAGTAAGGCTGACAGACTCTGTTGTATATGTAAAGGACTGTTTCTTTCACATTCTTCTTTTAATGACCAAGAAGAAAAAGGTTAGAATCACTTTTGCCCAATTATATGAACATAACACTCCCATATTATCTTTATTATAGAAAAGATTAAGATAAAAATGCACTATCATTTGCTATTCCATTTAAATCAAACTTGGTAAAGACAATTTTCTCTATCCTTTCTCCCTCTTACCTACATATACATTCACAGATATATGAAAATAGACATGTGTGACACGTCCACACACATCATTGCTTTTATACATTCATTTTTCACTTCCTGGTTTTCACACAGAGAAGCAGTATAAGAAAAAAAAATTGTCATGTTTATTTTACCCAGAAAGAATCAGGAAGTTCCCCAAATCTTAAGAGGGAACTTGCCCTGCAGAAACTGCGGCTGTGTTATACCAGGCGAGGGTCTGTGCCCAGAAGGGTTCATATATTTCAAAGGCCCTTTAAATAGTCTGGATTTTCCATTTCATTTTTTCTGAAATGTCCAAGGTCAATTAAGCATAACTGATAAACAAATCAACCAAGAATTATCACAAAGTTCAACATCAGTGTATTTTGAATGGCTCTTTTTATTCACCCTGATGAAAAAGCCAGTGTTGACAGGGAAAGAAGTCTGCTGGGTCAGATGACACAACAAACCCTGCGCACTGCCAAGTCCCCACCCACCCTACCCTGGAAAGCTGTGCGCCGGGCTCCTGGGTCAGGTCCTTCTCTGCCGCAGGTCTCAGAGCTCATGTCACCTCCTCAGGACATCCCTGAGGCCTGACTTATAACACTTCCCTGCTTGGCAGATCACTCTCTTATGACCCATTGTGTTCCTCTGAGAGCTCTGATCATTAGCAGAAGTAATCTTGTTTTTATTGCACTTATATTCTGTGTTTCCTCATGCCAAATAACTGGTTCAGGGCTACTGAAACATAAACTTTACTTTTATAGGTTGTACCCTCAGTACTCAAACTATGCATTATATTTGAACTCTAGGTATTAATTAGACTATATGAAGTAATTACTGTTAGCTTTATGAGGTGCAATAATGATATTTTGTTTGTTTTTGTAAGTCTATTAAAGATGTATACTTAAATATTTATAGATGAAATTACAAGAGATTATATAGTACTTTAAAATAATAGGGCAGGGGAGGGGTGTAAATGTGGAAGGACATTGAACAGGATTAATCACACATTGACAATTGTTAAAACTGAGTGGTGAATATGTAAGTCATTATACTATTACTTTTGAACATGTGGAAATTTCTGCAATAAAACCTTAAAACCTAAATGGAAAAATGAAACAGATACTATTTCACATATCTGAGTATTTGTCTCAGGGTACAGACTGTAAGGAAAACATCGAAGAGAAAAAGCCAGTAAAAATTGTTTTAAAGGTAACTAAAACTAGATGTTCACTTAATTTATCAAATTAGCAACAATTTAAAAAATGCCACAGGTAACAAGCCAAGGGTTGTTAGATTTACGATTTATCTGCTGAGAAAAAGACCTACTTTGCCACTTGTAATTATTTTGTATTTACTGAAATCTTAGATGTACACGATACTTAAACTCATCTTGTATATATATGAGAAGATAAATAAGTAAAATTAATTGGTCATGTTGTTCCTAAGCCTTCTTACATGCAGGACCAAAACCTCTGAATCACTTTAGACTCAGCTGTCAACATCTGTGACAAATAGCCATCTTTATTTTCTTTTCATGGAACAACTCCATTGAATTTATTATCAATTAATTCTAAAACACAGGGTTTAAAAATGTCAGAAACTAAACAGAAAAGTTTAGGAAATCAGGTTAACAGAGTACTTATTATCAGACAGAATCCTACAAGAGACATGAGAAAAACAAAAAGCACTTGGTAGGGAATTTTTTGGGGGTAATCTGTTTCGGAGTTTACAATCCGGGGACATATCTAGGGAAGCAAACTCTAAACTCAGGCTCACAGTCTGCTATCAATTCCAGGAGATGTGGAAGTCACAGAAAGTAACAGACAGACTTAAAAGAATAGGTAAATTCACTCACTAGAACTCTTGAAGCATTTATTTCACCTTAGTCCCATTATGGTTTAAGTGGAAACAATTAGCATTGACAGTGAACATGTAAACAAAATGTATAGGTTGACTCACTTAGTTGTAGTGCTAGGTCCCTAACCAGGGATGGAAATTAACATCATACTTAAAGAGTCAGAACTTTCCCTCCTACCTTCAGTCCTGCCTCCTGATTTCCTACAATGTCCTGTGGAAGTCACTGGATTTGGGGGCTTATGATAACATAGAAACAAAAAATACCAGGAACCCCAGCAGAAAGGGGCATGAAATTTGCTTAAAAATATAAACAGCTAACTTTAATTGTGTAAATGCCTGCCTAAACCCACAAAACCCAAATCTTTAACACAGTATAAAACAAAGAAAAGGCTGGGCTGTGTCTGCCACTCAACACAAGAGGTAAACAAAAATTATCCTGGAAAACAAAGAAATCCAACGGGCTTGAAAGTGCTGGAGCTGCTCTGAAATCCAGATGCAGGTGGCTCACAGCTACACCAATAGCTATGATGATAAATGAACATCCTCAGCCTCTATCCATGTGGCAGGTGTATTAGAAAGAAATCAGGCCTATTAGAAAGCATATTAAGGGGAGAAACTGGCACAAGTCTGTAATCCCAGCACTCGTGGAGGCGGAAACAAAGATCACGAAGTTCAAGCCCAGCCTGGACAACTTAGTAAGATCCTATCTCAAAATTAAAAAAAAAAAAATGTAATAAGGACAGGGGATATAACTCAGCAGGAAGGTCCTGGTTTAATTTCCAATACCACCAAAAACAAACAAACAAACAAGAACAAAACATGGTGACATTGTGACCTAGCACGCTTCCATAGAGGAGATCTCTCTGTACACCAACCAGAAAGTGTGAACCAGGCTTTGATGGCCTTTAAGTCTCCTAATTATTTATGGATGCTATTAAAGAGGATGGTTCATTTTCCTTTCCTGTATTAGGACAGAAAAGCAAAGAAGGTGTTTTGTTTTGTTTAAATTTTTGTTTGTTTTGTCTGTAACACTAGGCATCAATCTCAGGGCTACACAAATGCTACCACTGAGCTACCACTCTGGCACCTAAAGCTTTTAAAGAACAGGAAGTGAGGTATGGAAGGAAGAACAGGGAGGACTCACTGAACAGGAAAACCCTTACGCCTGAAACAAAAGGTCCAAGATCCACCCGAAGAATGGAGTCAATCTCAGTATTCTGCTATTAGAAGGAGAAAGCTGAGGGAGATGGACAGATAAAGTGGATGGTTGCTTTATGCCCAGTTTCTGCCACACGGTGCAACCACTTGAGAGACCATAATCATGTTCAAATTACAGCAGAAGGAGAAGGAGACCACCAACACCACTGGGCAAATGTTCTAATTAGTTCCCAAGATGAAAACGCGACAGTTCATTGTTTCAACAAATACTTTACTCTCTGTTCTTCTCTCACGTGAATATTCATTGGAGGGAGTTAACTCCTGGCTGTAAGAAAATCAGTGTGTTAGGGCTAAGTCCAGTTACATGAAAGGAAGCCTCCCTATGCAAGCAGAACATATCCAATGGACCTTTTGGGACAAGGTCAGTGACAGCACCATCATTAAGAGGGTATGGGAGCCAGGAGTGGTGGCGCACGCCTTTAATCCCAGCACTCGGGAGGCTGAGGTAGGCGGAGCGTTGTGAGTTCGAGGCCGGCTTGGGCTACAACGCGAGTGTAAGACCGGCCTGAGCTACATAGTGCGACCCTGCCTCAAAAACCAAGGGCCGGGAGTTTGGCTCAGTGCCTTAAGCACCTGCCCTGGCAGGCGCGAGGTTGTGAGTTCAATCCCCGGCGCCGCAAAAAAAAAAAAAAAAAAAAAAAAAAAAAAGAGGGTATGGGGTTCTCAGTCAAAAACAAAAGAAGCCAAATACCAGACCATTAGAAGCTCGGCAATGAGAAAAATATGAACAGTGGTAATATTAAATGATATGCATGGGTCCATTGTACAATTTGGTTTCTAGCTTATTATCAGTAGACCTGACATAAATCGATTGCCTCCAAAACTGCAAGCTTTTTATGTCAAGCAGCTTTGATCTAAAGGGGCCAGTATGATTCCCTTGGCTGTCATAGGAATTAAGGCTTTTTTGAGTCATCAAAAGTGAGCTGACCAAATGAAAACCCCAACTGCACCGTTTCAGCATTCAGAGGTCAAAATGCCCTACAGCCAGAGAACTACCAGGCTGGATGGTTCAACTTTCACAGAGAAAAACTACAAGCAGGAAGAAGTGTCCTACCCAAGACACAGTGAGCCTTGACTGCCAACCATGCTAGTCTCACTACACCATGATACCCAACTAAAATACAATCAATGAAAAGAAATTTGTAAGCTGGAGCACAGTAACAGAGTGAGAAGGTGTGTGGAACCAAGATGTCATAATGATGGTGCCCACAGTAACGTGGTCCCCCTGCCAGAACGCTCACGCAGCCTAGAACAAGTGAGGAATTGGTTGTTTCTCCAGCATTATACATGATCAATGAAAAACATAAATCATCAATTTTGTTACAAATCTTTGTAAAAGTGATATTTCCCTATGGGAGAAGAATGTGACAAAGAAAACACACACTAAAATCCCAGTATGGCACTATTTTTAAAAGTAATTTATGTAAAGACAGAAGAAATATCGAGATCACTTAATATGCTGTACATGAACTACGTGGCAAGCCTAGTGAAAAGAGTGGAAGAGATTACTATACCCCACAGTCTTGGAAACTAGAGATCAGATCAAAAGAGAATTTGTAGAAATAATTAACAAGCTTTACCCAAGAAGGTATGTTCTTCCTCAAATATGCAGCCATTGGCTCACTCATTGATTCATAAAGCACTGAGAACTGACTCTACCTAGTATATACCACAAAACGACAGACAGTGGCTTCCAACCATCCATCTGGCCTTAAAATGTGGAGAGTCAGCCGGGCGTGGTGGCGCACGCCTTTAATCCCAGCACTCAGGAGGCTGAGGTAGGAGGAGCGTTGTGAGTTCGAGGCCGGCTTGGGCTACAACGCGGCGCAAGGCTGACCTGAGCTACATAGTGCGACCCTGCCTCAAAAAACCAGGGCCGGGAGTTTGGCTCAGTGGCTTAAGTGCCTGCCCTGGCAGGCGCAAGGCTGTGAGTTCAATCCCCGGTGCCGCAAAAAAAAAAAAAAAAAAAA
>RJWM01000443.1:0-67055 GCA_004363535.1 Dasyprocta punctata
GTAGAGACATTCGTTGCTTTTCTTTTTTTCTTATCTAAACTTCCGACCCTGGCCAAAAAGGAGGTATATAACACCTTGTTTGAGCTTACAATAAACGAAGCAGATTCACACAGTCTCTGAGCTGTTTGTGTGTCTGTTCTCCACGCGCCGATGCTCAGCCCACCTTCAGGGACTCTGTGGACCTAGCCCGGCTGGACCGCAACACACATAGATTAGATAACGCAAAAGAAATGCACAGATTCCTAGAAGCCTATGAATTACCAAAGCTGAATCAAGAAGATGTAAAGCTGCTGAATAACCCAATTTCAGCTAATGAAATTGAAAATATAATTAGGACCCTACCAACAAAGTAAAGCCCGGGCCCTGATGGATTCACTGCTGAATTCTACCAGAAATTCAGGGAAGACTTAATGCCAACAACTCCTCAAACTCTTCAATGAAATTGAAAGCGACGTAAGTCTCCCTAACTCATTCCTGAAACAAGTATTTCCCTAATACCAAAACCAGAGAAAGATCCAACCAAAAAAGAAAATTAAAGGCCAATCTCCCTAATGAACATAGACGCAAAAATGCTCAATAAAATACTGGCAAGTAGAATACAGAAAGTTATCAGAAAGATCACACACAATGATCAACTGTAATTGATCCCAGGGATGCAGGGATGGCTCAACAAATGCAAATCAATAAATGTAATACACCATATGAACAGGGCCAAGGACAAGAATCACATGATCATCTCAATAGATGCAGAAAAAGTTTTTGACAAAATCCAACACCCATTCATGATAAAAACCCTACAGAAAAGCAGAATAGTTGGTCTCTACCTCAACCTGATAAAAGCCATATATCATAAACCAACTGCCAACATCTTACTAAATGGACAAAAACTGAAAATTTTCAACCTAAAATCAGGAACAAGACAAGGATGTCCATTATCACCACTCCTATTCAATGTAGTGCTGGAAACACTAGCCAGAGCAATTAGACAAGAGAAAGAAATAAAGGGAATAAGGATAGGAAAGGAAGCAGTAAAATTATCATTATTTGCAGACAACATGATACTCTACATAGAAGAACCCCAAAATCCATTAGAAGACTTCTAGAAGTAATAACCAAATTTAGTAATGTAGCTGGATACAATGTCAACACTCAGAAACCAATAGCATTCCTGTACACAAACAACAAAATCACTGAGAGAGAAATAAGGGAAACCACACCCTTCACCATAACATCCAAAAAAATGAAATACTGAGGAACCAATCTAACAAAGGAAGTAAAAGATCTATACAGTTAAAATTACATTACTCTGAAGAAGGAAATCGAAGAAGATTTCAGAAAATGGAAAGATATTCCCTGTTCATGGATAGGAAGAACAAGCATGGTGAAAATGGCCATTCTCCCAAAATTATTATACAGATTTAATGCAATCCCAATCAAAATACCACTTGCCTACCTCACAGAGCTAGAGAAAGCATTCCTGAAGTTCATCTGGAACCAGAAAAGACCTAGAATAGCAAAGGCAATTCTGGGCCACAAAGGTAAGGCAGGAGGCATCCCAATCCCCAACTTGAAACTACACTACAAACCTACTGTGATAAAAGCATGGTACTGGAATCAAAACAGACCTGAAGATCAATGGAATAAATTAGAAGATACAGCCACAACTGCAAACACACTTAGCCACCTGATCTTTGACAAAGGGGCCAAACATGTACATTGGAAGAAAGAAAGCCTCTTTAACAAATTGTTCTGGAAAAACTGGCTTTCTCTATGCCGTAAACTAAAACTAGATCCATGTCAATCACCTGGCACTAAAATAAAGTCAAAATGGATCAAAGATCTGAATATTAAAACAGAGACCCTAAACTTACTAGAAGACAGAGTAGGTAAAAATCTTGATGAAATAGGAGTAGGCAGAGAGTTCATGAACAAAAATCAAATTGCACGGGAAACACTTCCCTGAATCAATAACTGGCGCCTCATCTCACTAAAAAGTTTTTGCATGTCAAAGGAAATCTCCAACAGAGTGAAAAGAAAACCCACGAACTGGGAAAATATCTTAGCCAATTGTCCATCAGACAAAGGACTTCTATCTAAAACATATAAAGAATTAAAAGAAATCAGGCCCCTAAAATTCAAAGACCCAATCCAAAAATGCACATCTGAGATGAATACACACTTCTCAGAGAAACAAATACAAATGGCAAATAAATGTATGTTCAACATCAGTGGTTGTTCGGGAAATGCAAATTAAAACAACACTGAGATTCCATCTCTCTCCAGAAAGAATGGCCAAGATTAAAAAATCAACCAACAACAAATGCTGCAGGGGCTGTGGTGCAAAATGGAACTCTTTTCCACTGTTTGTGGGAGTGTAGACTCGTGTAACCACTGTGGAAATCAGTGTGGCGATTCCTCAAGAAACTGAGATTAGAGATCCCAGCTATTCCACTTCTAGGCATTTTCGCAGAAGAATTGAAAACATCATACCACAGTGATATTTGTGCATCCATGTTTATAGTAAATCAATTTTTAATAGCCAGATCTTGGAAACAACCTAAGTGCCCATCAATCAAAGAATGGATAAAAAAGTTGTGGTATTTTTATGTGATGGAGTACTACTCAGCTATCAAGAAAGATTGCATTGAGACTTTTACAAGTAAATGGACACGACTTGAGACCATACTCATAAGTGAGATAAATCAAACCCACATGTGTAAATACCATATTGTCTCCCTAATGTAAGAAACAGAAAAGTATATATGATTCAAAATCTATAATAAATACTATGTAAGGATAAAAAACTGCTGGAAGAGCAAAAGTAATTGGGAAGGGAAAAGGGAAAGAGAGAAGAGAAAAGGAAATAGACATAAATCTGTATATATGTATATGTAAGATAACTAAAATGAACATACTGCTGAAGGTATTAGTTATTGAAAAAGAACAATTAATACTCACATGATTAGATCAATTTTACATGTCTATATCTGTTAATGTAAACATTTTCAAGATAATGATAGGCAATATTACAACCATTGTTGTTTCTATCATCCTGTTTTGTAAACCTATAATGTTACTGTTGTGCATTTACTGTAGTCCTTTGTTTGTCTCTTTTGCTTTTTTGTCTTTCTTATATGTCTTTTTTTTCTCTTAAATAAAATAAATAGAATATCAATCCTTAGGATATGGGTGCATTTGTTTTGCCTTTTGTCTTGAGATCTGGCCTGCAGCAAGGTGTGTGTCTCTTGCAAGGTCACAAGACATCTGGTCCTCTGTGCTGGTTTCCTTGAGGGCCTAGCCCTGTCTGACCGCCTATAGCATTTCTGTCTAACTCAGTTGCCTGTAACGATAGGACATTGCCTGTCATTGTTTATGGATGATAAACATATTCACTAGTATTTTATTCAACCTCTACATTTGACATGTTCCAAGGCCTTGTTTAGAACCACTTTTTCTTCTCTAATCACACTTGATTTCACGACCTTATCTAAGGATTTTTTTCTTCCATGGTACATATTGTCTCCCTAATGTATTTTGGTTCCAGCAGTGTACCAACTGAAAGTATTGTGTTTATTATTTTGTTAATTTGTAATCTGTCTTCTCCTTTGAAACCTAGGCTTCATAAAGACAGCGGCTTAGTCTTGATGGTTGCTGAATCTTCAGCGCCTAGAATGGAACCTCACACAAAGTTGGTAACTGATAAGTGCTCATTGAATGAGTGGTTAAACTTATAAAGTAAATAGCAGATAAAGAATTGAAAACCAGGTCTGACTGAGACCAATGCATATGTATTTCAGAATAGTGTAATAACTGTAAACATAATAGAGTAAATAATGAATTAAAGAATTAAGAGGTAGAATTGATAACATCAACTGATATGATGACACTGGAGTTGAGAGTGTGGGAGGGTTGTGAGTCAAATGTGATTTTGAGATTTAGGCCTGGAAGACAGTAACAATAGTGTTTTGAAATGTGCTCTTTTTTGTGCTATTTATATATTCTAAATGTTAGTCCTTTTTCTGAGAAACAGCTGACAAAAAAATTTTTCCCCTCTGTATGATTTTTCTCTTCACTCTGTTGGTGATTTCTTTTGCTGTGCAAAAGCTTTTTAATATAATGATATCCCAGTTGTCAATTCTTTGCACTATTTCCTGTGCGATCAGCATTTTGTTTATAAAGTCATTGCCTACACTTATATCTTCAAAAGCTCTACCTATTTTCTCTTCCAGCAGATTCATTATTTCTGTTTTAATATTTAGAACTTTGATACATTTTTAATTTAGTTTAGTTTGTGGTGATAGATATGGGTCTAGCTTTAGTATTCAGTAAATGGAAAGCCAGTTTTCTAGCACAAATTATTAAAGAAACTATCTTCCAGTGAGGGTATTGGCCCTTTATCAACAATAAAGTGACTGAGCATGTTTGAACTTTTTTCTGCATCTCCTAATCTATTCCATTGATCATCGGTCTATTTTGTTTTGGTTTGGTTTTTGGTTTTTGGTTTTTTTGTGGGGTTTTTTGTTTGTTTTTTGGGTTGTTTTTTTTTTTTTTTTTTTTTTTTTTTTTTTTTTTTTTTTTTTTTTTTTTTTTTTTTTTTGCCAGTACCATGCTGGCATTTTGTTTTGTTTTGCTTTGCTTTGCTTTGCTTTGCTTTGTTTTGCTTTACTTTGCTTTGATTTGCTTTGATTTGCTTTGCTTTGCTCTGTTTTGAGACACGATCTTACTATGCAGTTCAGGCAAGACTTGAACTCACTTTGTAACCCAGGCTGGTCTCAAACTCTCAGAAATTCTCCTGCCTCAGCTTCCTAAGGGTTGGGATTACAGGCATGTGCCACCACACTTGGCTACTATGCTGTTTTTATCACAGTGGCTTCATAGCATAATTTTGAGTCCAGAATTGCAATGCCCCAGCCTTGTCTTTGTTGCTTGGGATTTTGGTTTATATTCTAGGCTTCTTCTGGTTCCAATGAATTTTACGATTGTTTTCTCGAGTTCTTTGAGGTATGCTAATGGTATTTTGATCAGGATTGCATTTAATCTATGTAGCAATTTCGGGAGTATGTCCATTTTTACTAAATTGGTTCTTTCTACTCACGAGCAAGAGATATCTTTCCATCTTCTAATATCCTCTTTGATCTCCTTTTTCAGAGTCCTGTTGTTTTCAATACAATGTGTCAGGGACCACAAATTATAAAGTGAGTCTAGAGGATGTCTGAGGTCATCCTTGTCCTGCCCTTTGAGCTACACTGAAACAAGGAAACTCCCATGGAATGAGGAAACTGGTCACAGTTGAGGCCCTAAGGCTACTGAAGCGATGGTGCTCACACGGCAAGATAAGACCTGTTGAGACAACAAGGTTTTTTAAAGCAATGAGTAACAGTTTCACTGGGGAAACTAGTTACATTATTGTCCCTTGTTTCATACTTGCAACAATGTTTTGTTCCCTCTTTCTTCAGCCTTACCTACCTAGCCACATATCTAGCACATCCAGTCATAATCCCCTCACCAATTTCCTCAATGTGAGTGTGACCAATAAATACTAAGGTTCTGGCTGCCTCTTGGCCTTTTGTTCCCCATAAACAACTGGTTATACCAGATCCTCATTGCATCACCATTTTGTCTCTTGCTCTTTATTTTTGCAGTGCACCATAACAGCTTGCAGGAGATTGTGACCCACTGCAGTGGTCCCCAGTAATTTAGATCTATTACTTTCCTTCTTAGATTGATTTCTAAGTATATCTTCATTTTTCTTTTTTGATACTATTTGAAAAGTGTAGTTTCTCTAATTTCTCACTCAGTGAGTTTGTTATATTTGTACAGGAATGCTATTGATTGTTGAGTGTTGACTTTGTATCTAGTTACACTACTGGTATGGTTGATGCATTGTGTCAACTTGAGAAGTTTAGAAGTTTAACTGAGAAACTTAGCAGGGAGCCAGGGTTCTTACTTTGTAAATATCCTCATCCTGTGCAAGAAGAGAACACAGAAATTTTGTGAGTGCTACACCTGCCCTAGGGTGTGTGTGTGTGGGTGGCCTATATACTATGTAAGGGAGAAAAAGAGACTTGTTCTTTCCCCTTTTGTTCTGGCTGCTTTTGCTCTGGCTACTGCCTTGAAGTGTTGCCCCTGTGCCATGCCACCCTGCCTTGCAGCCAGCTGATTATGGACTAAAACCTCCAAAAAACTGTAAGCTAAATAAATCTTTCCTTCCCTAATTTGGGTGTCAGGTATTTTGTCCCAGCCACGAGAGAAAAGTAACCAAGAGAAAAGTAACCAAGACAACCAAAAGCACTGAATTTGGTTATTAAATTTACAAGTCTTTTGATGGAGTTTTTGAGGTCTTTTATGTAAAGTGTCATATCATCTGCAAATAATGAGAATTTAACTTCTTCTTTCACTATCTTTATTCCTTTTATTTCTTTCTTCCTCTTGTGTAATTGCTCTGGCTAATGTTTCCAGAACTATACTGTGTAGGAGTGGTGATAGTGGACATCTTTATCTTGTTCCTGATTTTATAGTGAAAGCTTTCATTTTTTGTTCATTTAGTATGATGTTGGCTGTTAGTTTGTCAAAGATGGCTTTTATCAGATTAAATAAAGACCACCTATTCCAATTTTCTGTGGCATTATTTTTTCATGAATGGGTATTGGACTTTGTCAAATGATTCTGCTGCATCTATTGAGAGGATCATGTGAATTTTATCCTTGGTTCTGTTGATATGCTGTAATACATTAATTGACTTGCATACTGAACCATTCCTGCATCCCTGGGATGAATTCTACTTGGTCATGGTGTATACTTTTCTTGATGATTTGCTGGGTTGTTTGCCAGTGTCATATTGAGGATTTTTGTGTCTATGTGGATTATGGAGACTGGCCTATACTTCTCTTTTATGGTTGGATCTTTCCCTTGTTTTGGCATCAGTGTAACACTTGCTTGCAGGAATGACTTTCCAAGTATTACTCCCTTTAAGTTTCATTAAAGAGTTTGAAGTGGCATTATATCATTTCTAAATTTCTTGTAGAATTCACCTGTGAATCCATCAGGACCTGGGCTTTTCTTTTTTGGTAGGTTTTTAATTAAAACTTCAGTTTCATTGAAATCATAACCCTGAATTTAGAAACCCAATCCAAAAATGGGCATCTGAAATGAATACACACTTCTCAGAAAAAGAAGGACAAATGACAAATAAATATATGAAAAACTGTTCAACAACACTAGTCATTCAAGAGATGCAAATTAAAACAATGCTGAGATTTCATCTCACTCCAGAAACATGTCTATTGTGAAGAAATCAACCAATAACAAATGCTAGCGGGACTGTGGGGAAAAGGAACATTTTTCCACTGCTAGTGTGAGTGTAGACTGGTGCAACTACTGTGGAAATCAATGTGGAGATCCCTCAAAAAACTAAAACCAGAGGTTCCATTTGATCCAGCTATTCCCTTTCTCAGTGTCTTCCTGAAAGAATTAAAAGCATCAAACCACATTGACATACACACACCCATGTTTACAGCAGCACAGTTTGTAATAGCTAAATCTTAAAAACAGCTCAAATGCCCATCAACTGATGAATTGATAAAGATTTTTTTACAAAATGGAGTATTACTCAGTCACAAAAAGGATAAACTTGAGACATTTCTAAGTAAATGGGTGGTTCTTGAGACCATAATCTTAAGTGAAATAAATAGGACACATATTTGAAAATATAGCATTTTTTCTCTTGTGTGAAAAACCAAAAGTATAAATAAGGACCATAATGCATAACAGATATTGTGAAATAGGAAGAAAATGTTCAGATTGGAAAAGGAGTTAGGGAGGGTGGAGGGGGAAAGGAAGGAAGGGAAAAGAAAATAAAATGAAAAAAGGAGGAAAAAATGGAAATGAAACTTTTGTAAATAAGGATGGGATTGGGGTTGAAGTGAGCAGAGGGGAATGGGAAAAAAAAGAAACAAGATACATCATGTACAGTTAAAAATTCCCTGTGATGAATGTGATCATCATGTATATCTAAAATGTACCAATATTAGTCCTTTGTCTGAGGGACAACTAGCTAAAATTTTTCCCACTATCTCAACTGTGTTTTCACTCTATTGGTGATTGCTTTTGCTAAGCAAAATCTTTTTAATAGGATGAGATCCCAGTTGTTGATTCTTCATAGTGTTTCCCATGCTACTGGGATTTTGTCCATGAAATCTCTGCCTACACCTCTGTCTTCAAGTGTTCTACCTATAATATCATCCAGCAGATTTAGTTTTTCTATTTTTATATTTAGATCCTTGATTCATTTTTATTTTAGTATATAGTGCATGGTGAGAGACATAAGTCTAGTTTTAGTCTTCAGCATGTGGAAAGCCAGTTTTTCCATCACCATTTATTAAAGAAACTCTTTTTCTAGTGAGAGTATTTGGCCCTTTATCAAAGATAAGGTGACTGAGTATGTTTAGAGTTGTTTCTGCATCTTCTAATCTGTTCCACTGATACTCAGGTCTGTTTTTTGCCAGTATCATGCTATTTTTATCACAGTGGCTTGGTAGTATAATTTTGAGACAGGGATTATGGTGTCACATGCCTTGCTTTGTTGCCTGGGATTGTTTTTGCTATTCTAGGTCTCTTCTGGTTCAAAATGAATTTTAGGATTATTTTCACTACTTCTGTGAGATATGGTAGTAGTATTTTGATCAGGATTGCATTTAATCTATATAGCAATTTTGGGAGCATGGCCATTTTTTACTATATTGACTCTTCCTACTCATCAGCAAGGGATATCTTTCCATTTTCTGATATCCTTTTTGATTTCCTTTTTCAGAGTACGATAATTTTCAGTATAGATTTTTTATTTCCTTTGTTAGAGTAATATCTACAACATGTAAAGAATTGAAAAAATCAGAGCCTTCCCAAATTTGAAGACCCAATCCAAAAATGGGCAGCAGAGATGAAAAAACACTTCTCAGATGAAAAAATTCAAACAGCAAACAAATATATGAAAAAATTTTCAGCATCACCAGTCATTTGAGAGCTGCAGATTAAAACAATGCTGTGATTCCAGCTCCATCTAGAAAGAGTGGCAATTATTGAGAAATAAACTCACGACAAATGCTAGTGGGTGTGTGGGGAAAAAGGAAACCTTGTCTACTATTAGTGGGAGTATAGACTGGTGAAATCAGTGTGGAGATTCCTCAAAGAACTGGGATTAGAAGTTCCATTTGACCCAGCAATTTCCTCTGAGTGTCTTCCTGGAAGAATTAAAAACATCATAACACAGTGATATATGTGCACCCATGGTTATAGTATCACAGTTCGTAATAGCTAAACCTTGGAAACAACCCAAATGCCCACCAACCAAGGAATGGATAAAAATATGTATTTTTTAATACAATGGAGTAATACTCAGCTATAAAGAAGGATAAACTTGAGACATTCCTTAATAAGTGGATGCACCTTGAGACTTTACTCTTAAATGCAATAAATCAGGCACACATGTGTAAATATTGCATTGTTTCTTTGGTGTGAGAAACCAAAAGGTTAAATAAGTAAAAAAGGGTATAATAGATATTGTAAAATAGGAAGGAACTTGTCAAAGGAAAGGAGAATTAGGGAGGAGGGAGGGAAAAGAAACAAATGGAAAAGAAAAAAGAATAAAAGAAGGATAAAATGGAAACAAAGATTTGTTGATAAGGAGGGAAAGAGGGATTGAAGGGAGTGGAGGTGATTGAGAAAGAAAAGAGGAACCAGTATACATCATGTATAAGTACATATTACCTATGATGAATGTGATCATTATGTTTTCTCAATTGTACCAATAAACTTAATAAAATAAATTAAATGTACCAACAGAATTAAAACATAAATAAAATTAAAATTAAAATGTTCTTTTTCTGAATATAATGGACTGTTTTGCTCATGATAAGAGGACTCCTACACCTGACATTGTTTAGAATTAAGTTAGAGACACAATAAGAGGGACACAGGCTAGGGAAGTAGTGGACAAA
This sequence comes from Dasyprocta punctata, assembly GCA_004363535.1. Classification (NCBI taxonomy): domain Eukaryota; kingdom Metazoa; phylum Chordata; class Mammalia; order Rodentia; family Dasyproctidae; genus Dasyprocta; species Dasyprocta punctata. The sequence continues at coordinate 9,993 of RJWM01000443.1, forward strand.
TTACACTTTTGGAAATGAAAACTTTTAAGTGCTTCAATAGGGAGATGTAAAAGCAGAGTTGAAGGTGAAATAAGAAAGCTAAGCTAGGGCCGGGGATTTAGCTCAGTGACTTAAGCACCTGCCTGCCAGGTGTGAGGTTGTGAGTTTGATACCTGGTACAAAAAAAAAAAAGCTGAGCTAAAACTATGGATTTGCATTTTATTGATTTACAAGTAATAGTTGAAATTCTAGTAACAGACCCTAAGTAAGGACTATAGTTTAAAAAAAATCGGTAGAGGAGTGTAGCAACATAAAGTAAGAGAAAATGGAAAGAGATATATTAGAGCCCCAGCAGGAAATAGAAACACATTTGAAAGAGAAACAGTCAATAAGGGTTTAATAAAGCAATTATTTACCAACATGTGGGTAGGATATAATAAAACCTCAAGAGATATATAGCAGAGCTGTTAAAATTCCTGGGCTGGAAAAAATGAGGGAAGTGAATTGCTACCAGAATTTAAAACAGTGACCACCAGTTATGCAGAGAAGACCACTCTGAAAAGAATTGAGACATTCTGTTAATGAACACAATTAGATCTAGTTGACCCTACAAAAAAGAAACCGGCAGTAATAAATAGTCAAACTTTACTTTTTCCTATGGACACACTTAACTAGAAACTAACTGAAGGATAAGGAAGCTTGTTGACATCATCCACAAAGATCAGCCTCTCTAGGATGAGACCACGGTGAAAAAAAAAGAGAGTAGATGTAAAGGAGCGAGTGGTACATATTCAACACACTCCACCTGTTTATCTTTCTCAGTGTCCCTCTTGTCTTTAATCCAGATGTAGTTGTTGACTGATTGTGTCAACTTGAGACATTCAGAAGCTTAACTAAATGAGCTTAGCAACACTACACCCTAGAGTGTAGAAGACCCACAGTAGGGTGGCTCATCACCTGGATGGTATAACAGGCAAGGAGGAAGGACAAACACGTTCCATTCTTTGGAGGAGCTCCAGTCTTCACCTTTGGTTTGGACATCATCTCCTGGCTTCCAGTGTAGACTCTTCAGCTTTCCAGCATAGACTCTTCAGCCTTTCTGCCTTCTGTCACAGACCCATCAGCCTGCTGGTTCAGACTTGCACAGGACACTGGGGTGAACTCCAGACCTTGGGTTGAATCCTTCGGCCTCTGGTGTGCAAACACCCTTTGCGCGCTTCCTCATCTGACTCTGTGGCTGACCATCATAAGCCTATCCTGTAGTTTCTTATACTTTTGTATGTCTCATGTAATATCTGTTTTCTCTAGTAAAACCTTGACTAATACACCAGGTAAAGCATTTGCTTCCCAAGCGCAAGGTCACACAAGTACTACTATGACCACCATAGTAAATCAACAAGTACTAGACCAACAACTACTATATGATTATGAAGTGACGTCAATTCAATTGCATCACCACCTAAAACCTAAAATGGCAGTCACTAGCAGTATTCTTCACATAGGAAACAGAGTTAAAAATAAGACCGATGATGGTAACATCAATCATAGCTTGTACAATCTCCATTTTTTGTAGTTTGCCTAAGTAATCAAACTGGATTCTCCTACTCATTTTATTTTCCTCTTACAGTCTACATACATCCAGGTTAAATTGAGTTCTTAAAACTGGTAAGGAAAATGAACTCTTATTATATAAGTACTACAGTATTTTGCATTCTTATCTATATTATTAAGTTGCCTCATTTTCTACTTGATCACTTTTAATCCACGAAAAAGTGTAAGAAACAACCTAGTGAGTTCCCACTATGAAAACTATAAAGTATCAATGAAGGAAATAAAAGAGGATGCAAATAAGTGGAAAGATGTCCTGTATTTCTAGTATGGAGAGGATAATATTGTTAAAATGGCAATTTACCCAAAAAAATCTACAAATTTCATACAAATTCTATAAAAATACCAATGTCATTCTTCACATAAATTAGAAAATCTGTTCCTGAAATTCATATGAAATGACAAAAGACCCTGAATAATCAATGTGATCTTGAGTGAAAAGAACAAAGCTGGAGTCATCACACTGTTTGAATACAGTGCATACTACAAAGCCATAGCATATTATATGCTATAGTATATATCTATACATGTTGAGATATATATATATAACTAAACTCGTATTATTGGCATAAAAGCAGGAACACAGACCAATGGAACAGAATACATATCCCTAAAACAACCTCATGCATTTATAACCAACTGATTCTTTATTTTTTGTCTTTTTGATTTTGTTTGCTTATTTGTTTTTGAGACAGGGTCTAGCTCTGCAGTTCAGGCTGGCCTTGAGCTCACTTTGTAGCCCAGGCTGGTCTCAAACTCACAATGATCCTCTTGCCTCAGCCTCTTGAGTGCTGGGATTAAAGGTGTGCGCCACCATGCCCAGCTAACCAACTGATTCTTGACACATATACTAAAAACATACAGTGAGGAGAAGACAGTTTCTTTAATGAAAATTGCTAGGGAAACTGGCTATTCACTTGCATACTAAAAATGAACACTCCAAAAAGGAAATTAAGAAAATTATTCCATTTTCAGTATCATCAAAAAAAATGAATTACTAACAAAAAAATTGAGGAAAAAGATTTGTACACTGAAAGCAAAAAAATATTGTTGCAAAAAATCTTAAAAATCACAAATAAATATAAAGAAATTCATGTTCAATTCTGGAAGACTTAATATTGTTAAAATGTCCACACTATGAAAAGTAAACTACATATTAAAGCAATTTCTATCAGAATCCTAATGGCATTTTTCACAAAAATCAAAATCCTAAAATTCATATGAAACCTCAAAGATCTTCAGATAGCCAAAACATATCCGAGAAAGAAAAAGTGATGCCACACTTCCTGATTTCACATATACTATGACTACAAAAATCAAAATAGTATGGTAGTACCATAAGGATAGACAAACAAATAGAATAGGTAATTCAGAAATAAACTCTCGTGTATTTAGCCAAATTTTCTTTGTCAAATGTTTCAAAGCAACACGATGGGGAGAGGATAGTTTCTTCAACAAACAATGCTGGTATAACTATCCATGTGGAAAAAAATGAAGGAAAGGTGGGCCACTGGGGTGACAACCAGATGCCAGCCCTTTCAAAAGAATGTAGCGATTATAAACGCATGAATAAACAAATATATGAAACAAAAATTATACGAATTTAGGGAAAGAATAGTTTTATTAAAAAGTTAGAATTTTTAATACCCCACTTTTAGTAATGGGGAAAACATGAGGACTGGAAATCAATAAGTAGATGAGAACCACAGCAACACTGTAAACCAACTAGACCTAATGGACTTAGAGTGCTACGTTCAAACAACAGAGCATATAATCATCCCAAGAGCACACAGAACCATCTCCAAAACAGATCTGTTAAGCAACAAAAATTGTGTTACTAATTTTAAAAGATTTGTCATACAAAGTGTCATCTCTGACCACCATATAATGAAGGTAAAAATCAGCAACAGAAGAAAAACTAGAAAATTCACAAATATATGGAAATTAGAAAATACTTAAGAGAGAAATGTTTTTTCTGAAAAATGTTTGAACCAGACATGGTGGTTCAAATCTAAACACAGCATTCTGGGAGGATTAGGCAGGAAGATCATAAGTTTGGGTGCAACCTGAAGAACTTAATAAATTAGCAAGACCCTTTATCAAAATTAAAAAAAAAAAACACTAAAGGGCTGGAATGTAGTTCAGCATGAAGGCCCTGGGTTCAACCGTCAGTACTAAAACAAATGAGATACAATAAAAGCAGTGAGATTTATTACAGTAAATGTCTACATTAAAAAGAAGAGAGATCTGAGATCAATAGTTTAACTTTGCACATTAAGGGATTAGAAAATGAAGAGTGAAATAAACCCAAAGCCATCAAAACAACAATAAAGATTATAGTGGAGATGTGAAATAGCAAACAAAAGCAATTGAAAACATCGATAAAATCAAAACTTGATATTATAAAAGTGATTAACAAAACTGACTTTTAGCAAGAGTGACAAAAAAGAGAAAATACAAATAGCTAAAATCAGAAATGAAAAGGGGAATGTTTCTACTAATGATACTGAAATACAATGGGGAATAAGAGAGTACTAAGAACAATTGTAGACCAACAAATTAGATAACCTAGATAAAATAAGCAAATTCCTAGAAACATAAAAATTACTGAAATCAGCTAAAAAGGAACAGAAAACCTGAATAGACCTGTAAGATGTTAAAAAAATTCCATCAGTAATCAAAAACTTCTTAATAAAGAAAGCTCTGAAATACATGGTTTCAGTGATGAGGCCTATATTAAATACTTGAACATTTAATGCCTATCTTCCCCAAACTCTCCCATGATATCAAAGTGCTAGGAATATTTCTTCACTCACTTTGAAGCTCTATATTATTACCATGATACCAACACCAAAACCAACAGAAAAAAATGAAAACTATATACTATATTCAAAGTAATTTAAAACTACTGCTGCACAAATACATACGAATGCATGTTCACAGCAGCAGTATTCAAGGTAGTTAAAATGTGGAAACAACCTAAATGTCCATCAATAAATGAATGGATGTTATGGTTTAGATCTAAATGTCCCAAAAATCCCTCATGTGCTTGAAAGTTCACTGGATAGAGGGGGTGTTATACTCATCCGTGAATTCATTCACTGATGAGTTCGGTGGCTGAATGTGATGTTGGGAGGTGGAGCCTGGTTGGAGGTGGGTAACTGGGAGCTTGCCCTGGAAAATTGTATTTTTGCCATCAGCTCCTCCCTCCACTCTCTGCTTCCTGGCTGCCATGTGTTGAGCACCTTTTCCTCTTCCATGCATCTCAGTCATCTGGTTTCTGCCTTGGAAGCCGCTGACCATGGAACATGAGCCAAAATAAACTTCTTCCTTAAATTACAGGAGTTGACTATTTTGTCCTAGCAAAAGGAAACTGACTAAAACAATGGAGAAAAAACATGTATATTTTTACACAGATACTATTTAATCCTAACAAGAAATGAAGTGCTACAACATTGATGAACCTTGGAAATCTTATAATAAGTGCTTTCACTTACCACTTTCGGTTTCTTTAAACTGGATATAAAAGATTATATTCATGATCCACTTAAATGAAATACACAGAATAGGTAAATCTGCACAAAGAGAAAGCAGATTGGAGATTGACTAGGACTGAAAAAAATGGGGGAAATTAGAAGTAACTGCCTAAAGGGTTTCTTTCTATGCTGATAAAAATATTTTGAAACCGGGGATATAGCTCAGTGGCACAGCACCTCCCTGGCAAGTGCAAGGTTGTGAGTTTGATCACTGGTACCAAAATTAATTAATTAATTAATTAACATAAATAAATATAAATAAATAAAGTGTGCCATTTTAAAAAAATATTTTGAAATTTGAGCGATGGTTGCACAACATTTTTAAATATATTAAATGCCACACTATTGTTCACTTTAAAGAGGTGAACTTTATGTTATATGAATTTCACTTCAGTAAAGAAAAATGAAAGATATTTTCTCTTTGTTGGTACCAGGGATGGAACTCACAACCTTTCACCTGCCAAGCAGGTGCTTAAACCACTGAGTCAAACTCCCAATCCTACCTTTTTGAGACAGGGTCCCACTATGTAGTTCAGGCCGGCCATGCTCACATTGTGGCCCAAGCCGGCCTCAAACTCACAATTCTCCACCTACCTCAGCCTCCCAAGTGCTGGGATTAAAGGCATGTGCCACCACCTCCGGTTTGAAAGATGTTTTCAGATGAGTGAAATTTGAACTTTTTTAACAACAGATGCACTCTACAAAAATATGAAAGGAGATGTTACCACAGCCTAAAACACTTATCACAGCTGAAAGCCTGAAAATGCAGGAAGGAACAAAGAGCACTAATTGCTTAAAACAATGATAATAATAACGTCATGTATTGGTTCTTATTGCAGTAAAATATACATAACATAAAATTTGCCTTCTGTAGAGATTTAGACATACACAGAAGTAAAATACATAACAAAATTTGTCCAAAACAGTGAAACTATCATACAGTGCTTATATAGTCAAGAAATGATAAAATTATTAAGATGAACTGAATAAATCAAGCATGTCTTTCATGTTCTCTTGAATAACCAAAAACAGAAATTATAAACCATGTAAAAATAAAAAGTAATAGAGGAAGAGTTCTGTAGCAAAAACGCTCGAGTATTAAAATGATTTAAGAAAGGAAAACTGTACAAAGTAGAAGAAATAGAGAGCAAGTAGCAAGATGGTAGCTATAAAATCAAGTATATTTAATAATTACTTTATGAATACATGAGCTAAACACTCCAAATAAAATGTAAATATTATCAGACTGCTTTTTCTTTTATAGAAAATAAAAGACTGTACTAAAAAATTTACATTAATTAAAAGGATGTAGAGAAATAGAGAGTAAAATGGATGGGAATACATACTGTGTAAAAAATAGAAAACAAAGATCATTCATCTATACTTGATAAGGTCAGCAGATCACTGATACAAAAACCCAACAAGAATATAAAAGAAAAGAAAAATTGCTGGCTGATATCTGTCATGAATGTTGATGCGAAAATCCTAAAAAAGTCTTAGCAAAATGAATACAATAATATGTAAAGTTAATGAAGACTAGCTGATGTTTATATCAGAAGTTTTGGTTTGTATTTGAAAGTCAACCAATGTATTTTATTTTAATAGCTGAGTAAAGGAGAAGGTCAGCAATAAGCACAGAAGGGGCATTTGGTAAAATTCAGCATCTGTTTTTATTTTCAAAAAAACAAACACACTGAACTAAGAATAGAAAGGAATCTCTAATCTATCAAAGGATATTTTTAAAAAGCAGACATACTGCTTAATAATGAACTAGTGAACTCTTCTCATGAGATCAGAATCAAAACAAAGATGAATACTATCACTCTTTCTATTTGAAATGGTAGTAGAAATTCCAGTTAGTACAATAAAAGTCAATAAAAGTAACATAAAGATTAAAAAGGAAAAGCTAAACTACGTTCCCAGATAGCATAATTGTGTATATAGGATATCCACAAGAATTAGAAATATTTAAGTGTATTTCAGAAAGTTTCTAGATAAAGTTAAATACGCAAAAATCACATGTAGAGCTGGTGATATAGCTCGGTAGCACAGTGCCTGCCTGGCAAGCGCGAGGTCCTGAATTCAATTTTTGGAACCAAAAAAAATAGGAAAAAAATCGTGTGTATATCAACATAAAAAAACAACACTTAAAAAAATTTTAAAAGACAAGATCATTTGCAATAGCATAATATATGAGCTGCCCAGGGGAAATCTAATGAAAGCCATTTAAAATCTTAGAAATCTGAGCTGGGCATGGTGGCGCTGGCCTGCAATCCCAGCACCCAGAACGCTGAGGCAGGAGGATTGCCGCGAATTCAAGGCTAGACTGAGCTAAATAGTGAGTTTATGGCCAGCCTGGACTGCAGAGCAAGATCTTGCCTCAAAAAAATAATTAGAAATAAAAAACCTAAATAAATGAGCAAAGCAGAAATCCATCATTAACATCAATTTAGAAAGTGGGTATTGTTAAAATTTCAATTGTCTGCAAATTGATCTAAGAGTCAAGGCACTTCAAACCAAAATCCAAGAAAAATAACTTCATGTGAAAATTGAAAAGTTAAATCTGAAATTAATGTTAAATTGCAAAAGACCTGGAATAGGTAAGACAATATTGGGAAAAGGGACAAAGTTGTCAGATTTCACTCTCTGCTTTTAAAACCTACTGTAAAACTCCAATAATTAAGACAACTTGATGGTGATGCAAAAGCTGACGAATAAGTGAAAAAGTACAGAATTGAGAAACATCAAAATAATTAACCAAATTACAGTATGGCTTCCACTGTAATTTACTAAGGGAAAGGATAGTCTTTTTAATAAATGGTTCTGGCTCACTTGATCTATGTTTTATACCACACACCAAAATAATTTATTTAAGATGAACTGTAGACATAATATAAAAATAAAGTAATAAGGCTTATGAAAATATGCAGTCAGAGTCTTCTTAATCAAGACACAAAATGCACTAACTCAAAAAAAGGAAAAAAGATGCCAAGTTTTACTTAAAATTAAAATCTTCTGTCCATCAAAAACATAGTTCTATAAATCAATCTGAAAAAGACAGACTACCCATTTTTTAAAAAGTAAAGCACTCAAACATGCCTTGTACTATAAAGGAAACATGCACGACCAGTTAAGTATAAGGGGCTTAACATTTTAGCTATCAGGAAATGTAAGTAAAAACCATGATAAGATGCTAGTACACATCTGCTAGATATAAAAGTACCGACAATATCAAACAGTGGCAAGAATGTGAAGTAACTGGAATTTTTACAGGTTGTTGATGAAAGTGTCAAATGGAAAACCATTTGCCAAAATCTAACAAAGCTGATCATATGTGTATACTATAATGTAGCAGTTTCACTCCTATGTACATATACAAAAGAAATGAGCATTCTTGTCCATCTTTGTCCATCTTTAAGATGCATACAAAAATATTCATAGTATCTTTATTTAAAACATTCTCAATCTGAAAACAATAATAGGTCCATAATAGGAAAATGAACAAATTGTGGTATATGTATATAAACAAACACCTCACAGCAATGAAAAAGAATTAACTGCAAAGCAACAACAGGGATGAATCTCACACTAATGTTGAACAAAAAAAATCCACATGTTTTTCAAGATCTGTTGCACAGTACGATGGCAAGAGTTATTAATACATAATATACTATGCATTTCAGAATCCCTAAAAGAATAGTTATTAAATATTTTCACCACACAAAATCATAAATATGTGAAATAATAAATATATTACTCAGGTTTATATAATCATTTCTCAACATATACATATATCAAGATGTGATATTATATACCAGTGGTGGAGAATCCATAGCATGTGTACCACAGAGGGCTGTTTGTTATCACTGAAAGCTCTAAAAGGTTCAGCATGACTTTTACATACCATAAATAATTGAAAATAAAAAAGCCAGATATTAAAGAGTAGATAGCATACGATACCATTTATATGAAGTTCAACTGCTGACAAAACTGACAATAACCAGAGATGTTATCATGAATGGTTACCTTTGGGGAGTATTGACTGGGAAAGAATAGGAAAGAACTTTATAGGGCATTGGAATTATTCTGTTTTGGTGTAGTTAGTGATTACATAGTGTATACTTCTGTATAATCTATAAAGCAATATACTTCAATTTTTGAACATTACTATATGTAAATATCCATAAAGTTTTTTTTAAAAAGACATGTTCCAAGATTTAAAAATCCACTTATATACAATTTACAAAAGACAATACATCAACATAAGGACTCAAAAAAGATTGAAAGTAAAATGATAGACAAAAATTATGTCAGGTGAATACTAGCTAACATATGATGATAGATCTATGTCACTACCAAAAAAGATACTTAAAGGTGAAAGAGAAGAGATCAGTCACAGTATTAAACACATGACATTTTCTTTCTTTATGGGAGGTGTGTGGTGTCTGTTCTGTTTTGGCTATGTTTTTATTTTGCTTTGTTTTCACTGAGTTCATGGAAGTAGAAAGAAGGGGTTAGGAAGATAAACAAATAGGTGTTTACCATGAAGATTTCACAAGGACAGTCAAGTAAGATAAGGAAACTTGTAGATTTTAGTTTCTCATCTTGTTAATTAAATGTATGCCTGTGTAAGGATCATTCATTTCAATGCTTTCACAATCATAATCATGTTTTTCTAAGAAATTTGCAAACTGAATGAACCAGTCTTAGTGAGACTTCCCTAAACCTGAAACCTCAACCAATACAAAGCTTTATTGTATATTTTACTTTTGAAAATAATTACTTAAAGAAAAAGCTTCCAACAGGGAGTTCTCTCTTGAAGATAGGACTTGTGAATATCCCTGCAGAGGAGGCAATTGAAATGAAATGAGGTGAAAATGGATTCTACTCTCACTTCTATTTCACAGGAAAGAAAGTTCCCTTTTTAGGAAATTAATTCACACCTTCACTTCCTTTAAAACAGATCCAGAACAGGGATATAGGTGAGCTCAAAAAAGGAGCAAGTTTCATTTGACCATTCAATTTTTGGGTTTTTGTTTGTTTGTTCATTTTTGTTGTTGGCTTTTTGGTGTTTGTTTTGGTTTTGTTTTGTTTTGAGACAGAGTCATATTATGTAGTTCAGACTGGGCTTGAACTCACTATGTAACCCAGGCTTGCCGTGAACTCCTGCCTCAGTCTCCTGAGTGCTGGGATTCCGGGTGTGTGCCACCATGCCAGGCTGGTCATTCAGTTTTAACTACCTATTTTGTGTAAGTTTTTACTCAGTGTCAGTAGTTTGGGTAAGTGTTTATTATGTGAAAAATAAATAATTTTACCTCTAGGAACTGAAAATCTTGTAGAAAATATCAGTATATAAATAATAAAAGGCAGACTTTAATGATATCGTCTTAAAATACATTTTATTGCGTATGTTTAAGGTATACAGAACGATGTTATGAGATAAATGTATGTAGAGTAAAATAGTTACTATGTTGAATCAAATTAACATATCCATCTTCCCATATGATTACCCATTTTCCCACTGTATAAGAGCAGTTATAATGTACGCACTTAGCAAAAACCTTGAAAAAAATCTCATTAGTAATTATAAATGTCACACTGTACATCAGCTATATAGACTTGTTCATCCCACATTCTCTAGTTTGTAGCCTTTGACCTCCATCTCCTTATTACTTTCACCACCTACCCCTAGCATCTACTTTTACTCTCTCTGTATATTTGACTTTTTTTTAGATTTCACACATAAGTGAAATCATACAATATTTTCATTTTGTTTCAGACTTATTTATGTTAGCACAATGCCTTTCAGATTCCCCCATATTGTGCAAATGTCAAAATTTCCCTTTTTAAGGCCGAATGATATTTCATTGAACATAGACACAACATTTTCTTTACCTATTCATTCACTAATTAACACCTATGATTGTTCCCATGTCTTGATTATTTTGAATTCTGCTACATACCGAAAAGAAACAAAATCACCAACTCATAAACCTGTCTTCAGCCAGGCGTGGTGGCACACGCCTTTAATCCCAGCATTTGAGAGGCTGAGGTAGGAGGAGCATTGTGAGTTCGAGGCCTGCTTGGGCTACAACGCCAGCACAAGGCCAGCCTGAGCTACATAATGCGACCCTGCCACAAAAAATTAGGGCCAGGAGTTTGGCTTAGTGGCTTAAGGGCCTGTCTGGCAGGTGTGAGGTTGTGAGTTAGATCTCTGGTGCTGCAAAAAAAAAAAAAAAAAAAAAGCCGTAAAGCCGTTTTCATTTCCATGTTCACTGCGATACTATATATACAGATTTTCCTCATTTAATGACCTTTCTGTTTAATGACTGCTCAGACTTATAAATAAAGTGCACTATTTGAACTTATGGCCTGCTGCTCAGACTTATGACCCATCTCTTTTTTTATACAGTTCTGTACATCTTATTTATAGAAACTCAGTGTCTTTTTTGTACAGTGAACCTTGTTTATACATTATTATAATTTTTGCTGATTGTACCATGAAGTATTGTAGCTTTTGTGTTATGTTATATTACAGTACTACATGTAAGAATTATGCAAATAAAGGTGAGGTCATGAATTTGGAGTTTCCTTTGACCATTTCTTTGCTCTGAATATTTTAACATATATGCAATATACAATTCCTCATTTAGTGACCAAATCACTCAATGGTCTAGTCGCAGAAGCAGAACTAGGTGGTTAAACAAGGAATGTCTGTAATAATATTTGTTTAAATATGTACAAAAATGCTATCTAGATAGGACACAGTACAGAACTCTAAACCTACCCTTCCATAAAAATAATGAAAACACCGACAAAAATGGTCAAAATAAACTTTTAGAAAACTCTAAATGTTAACCAAATACTTGCAAAAATCTGAGGAGCATTTACTCAAGAACTACTAAACATCCATGGGGATAACAGACCTTTTAGAGTTGTGATTTAATTTACTGCTTCCATACCCTTTTCCACAATTCAGCAGTGATAGAAAAGTAACTTGCAGAATAAGATAAAATATTTGCAGGTCATATCTGATCAGGATCTTGTAACTAGAATATATAAAAATACCTAAAATTAAATTGTAAAAAGTCAAGTTATTCAAATGAAAAAGTTGACATTGACAGTAGAATGATGGAAACCAGAAGCTTGGGAGAGTAAAAGTGAAAGAAGGATGAACAAAAGGTGATCAATCCCTGGTGTACTATGGCACAGTAGAGTAACTACAGATAATAATGATGTACTGTATATTTCAAAAAGCTGTAGGAAAGGATTTTAAAAGTTTTTACCACAAAGAAATGGTAAAGGTTGAAGATATATATGTTTAACCTGATTTAAGCATTACATAATGCATACATGTAGCAAAACATTACATAGTATCTCACTGATATGTACCCATTAATGTGTACAAGTCTTGTCTATTTATTAATCAGTTTAAATACATTTTATATATGTATTTATGTATAGTGGACAAAGAATCTGAATAGACATTTCTACAAAGAAAATACACAGATGGCCACTAAATTCATGAAAAGATACTCAATACTATTAAGCAACAGAGAAACCCAAACCAAAATCATAACCATTACTTCATACACACAAGGATGACTATAAACTAAAACCACAGACAATACCAACTATCGGTGAGGATGTAGAAAATTTGGAACTTGCATACATTGCTGGTAGAAATGTAAAATGTAATCACTGTGAAAATTAGGCTGGAAGTTCCTTACAACATTAAAAATAAGCTGACATATGGGCTCACAATTCAACTCCTAGGTATCTAAGTTATGTCCCCCCAAAATGTGTACAAAAATATTCATGGAATCATTATTCATAATAAATAACTGGTGGAAACAACTCAAATATAGTTTAATTCATGCATGAATAAAATGTGATTCATATAGTTGAAAATTTATTTCCCATAAAAAGGAAAAGAATTACTGATACACACTACCACGCAAATGAACCTTAAACGCATTGTGTTAAGTAAAGGAAGCCAGACACAAAGGATACAGACTGTACAATTCTATGTATTGGAAATGTTCAGAATAGGTAAGTCCATAAAGACATGAATTAAATTGACAGGAAGGAGTTGAGGTAGAAAAAAAATGAGAAATAACTGATGAAAAGAAAGAGGTATTCAAAGTGTTCTTGAGTTCTGCGGTAATGATTGAATAAGCCTGTGACTATACTAAGCCATTGAACCGTACACTGTAAACTGATTAAGTGTGGATTAATTATATGGTATATGAAGTATATCTCAACAAAGCTCCTTTTTAAAAAGTACTCCTTAAGATGAAGAAAATGCTTGCTAGAGATCTAAGAAGAAGACAGCACATTGCTCTGATCACTTTCTTGATTGTTTTAAGATTAGTCCTGCTCAAATCCAGACTAATACAAAAAATCCCAACAACTGTAATTCTATGTCTACACATGACTGGGAGAGCTGCCTGAACCTACTGCCACAAGCGATTCTAACCAACCCAAATTATTGCTCCTACAGTCCATTATTCCAAGGTTCCCCATGCTCTTTTGAACTGTACTGATGCGTCTCAGTAATCCTCAAATTACTTAATATCTTCCACCTTTATACCCTCAAATAGTTGGCAGCCTAATCTCATCTACTACCTTTATGTGTAGGAAAATAATGTTTTCAAGTAGAGACTATAGGACAATTAGTAATTCATTTAATTCTAACAGCAATGTTATGAAAAATGTCCTAATATTATTTCCACTTTAGAAATTAAAAGACTAAGTAATTTGGTAAATGTCTCAGAGATAGTCAGTAGTATTGCTAGCATTTGAAAACAGTCTGGTACCAAAAATAAATATGCCTAGACAAAATGTCATTCTGTTTCAAAAAATGCTCTTTCACATCCTTCCTGGTTGCTTTCTCTACTTTTCTTCTTTTTTTTATTTTATGAGAAAAAAAGACAAAATTTCATAATAAAATAATATGAGAATAACAATAATTAATATGCCGTGCATTTCCATCTTAAGAGTAGTTACTCCGAGTACAAGATATAGGCATACAAAATTCTCCAAATGATATTAGCACAAACCTCTCTTTTCAATGAATTAAGACAAACTAGTAGTATAACTATCTTATATTTTGGGTTTTTTTCCTTTTCTCTTTCTTCCTTTTCCTCACCCCCAGACCCTAGTTCTTCTTTCCTCTTGAAAAAGTTCTTTCCATTTCACAATATGTATTGTACATTTTGAGCCTTATGATTTCTTTTAATTTCTTATTTACTGCTTTTTAGTTTCTCACATCAGTGAGACACTACAGTGTGACACATGTGAGTCTGATTTATTTCACTTAAGGGTACAGTCTCAAGTTGCATCCATTTACTTCTAAAGATCTCAAGTTTATCCTTCTTTATGGCTGAGTAGTACTCCATTGTATAAAAAGAACACATCTTTCTTGTTCATTCATCAGTTGATGGGCATTTGGGTTGCTTCCAAGATTTAGTTATTACAAATTGTGCTGCTAGGGCTGGGCATTTAGCTCATTGGCTCGAGCTCTTGCCTGGTAAGCACAAGGTTGTGAGTTCGATCCCTGGTACCAAAAAACAAAACAAAAAGAAAAACAAATCTTGCTGCTATAAACATGGATGCACATATATCTCTGTTGTATGATGTTTTTAATTCTTTGGGCAAGATACCCAGAAGGAGAATAGCTGAATCAAGTGGAGCCTCTAGTTTTAGTTTTGTGAGGAATATCCACACTGATTTCCACAGTGGTTGCACCAGGTTACACTCCCACCAATACTGGTTCTTTTTCCCCACACCCATTCCAACATTTATTATTCGTTGATTTCTTGATGACAGTCATTCTCTCTGGAGTGAGATGGAGTCTCAGTGTTGTTTTAATTTGCATCTCTCGGATGGCCAATGACATTGAACTTCTTTTCATATATTTATTTGCCATTTGCATTACTTCATCTGAGAAGTGTGTGTCCACCTCAGATGCCCATTTTGGAATTGAGTCTTTGAAATTGGGGGTGGGTCTGATTTTTTCAATACTTAAACATTCTAGATATAAGTCCTTTTTCTGAGGGACAAATGGCTAAAATTTTTCCGATGCTGTGGGCTGTCTTTTCATTCTGTTGGTAATTTCTTTCGCTATGTAAAAGATTTTTAATAGGATGAGGTCCCAGGTTGCTGTCTTTTTGTATTATTTCTTGTGTGATCTGGGTTTTGTTCATGAACTCTTTGCTTACAACTACGCCTACAAGGGGTTCTGCCTATTATCGCTTCCAACAGATTTAGTGTTTTTATTTTAATATTTGTATCTTTGATTCATTTTGATTTTATTTCAGTGCATGGTGATAGACATGGGTCTAGTTTTTGTCTCTGGCATGTGGAAAGCCAATTTTTCTAGCATTATTTATTAAACAGACTCTCTTTCTTCCAGTCAGTGTGATTGACTCCTTTGTCAAAAATAAGGTGGTTAAGTGTGTTTGTAGTTGTTTCTGCATCATGTAATCTGTCCAGCTGATCCTCATGTCTGGTTTTTTTTTCAATGCCATGATAATTTTATCACAGTAACTTTGTAGTATAATTTCAAGTAAAGGATTGTAATGCCCTCCATCTTGCCTTTGTTGCCAAGAATTGTTTTTGCTAGTCTAGGTCTCTTCTAGTTCCAAATGAATTTAAGGAAAGTTTTCTCTAATTCTTTGAGATATGTCAATGGTATTTTGATTGGGATTGCATTAAATCTGTATAACAATTTTGGGAGTATGGCTATTTTCACTGTTAGTTCTTTCTATACATGAGCAACGGATATTTATCCTTTTTCCAATATCTGATCTCTTTTTCAGAGTACTATAATTTTCAATATACAGATATTTTACCTCCTTCATTAGACTGATGCCACTGTGAAGGGTGTGTTTTCCCTAATTTCTGTCTCAGTGAGTTTGTTAATTGTGTACAGGAATGCTATTTATTTTTGAGTGCTGACTTTGTATCCAGTTATGCTGCTGAATTTTGTTATTAAATTTACAAGTCTTTTGGTGGAGTTTTTGGGGTTTTCTATGTACAGTATCATGTCTTCTGCAAATAATGAGAATTTAACTTCCCCCTGTTCCATCCTTATTCCTTTTATTTCTTTCTCTTGTGTAGTTGCTTTGGCTGATATTTCCAGAGCTATATTGTGTAGGAGTGGTAATAGTGGACATCCTTGTCTTGTTCCTGATTTTACAGTGAAAGCTTCTAGGTTTTGATCCTTTAGTACGATGTCGGGTTTTATCAGATTGAATGAAGACCATCTATTCCAATTTTCTGTAGCTTTATTTTTCAAGAATGGGTATTGTACTTTGTCAAATGATTCTTCTGCATCTATTAAGATGATTATGAGATTTTTGCCTTTGGCTCTGTTGATATGGTGTAACACATTTATTGATTTGCATATTGAACCATCCCTGCATCCCTAGAATGACTCCTACTTGTTCATGTTGTATACTCTACTTGATGATTTGCTGCATTCTGCTTGCCAGTATCTTACTGAGGTTTTTCATGTCTATGTTGATTAGGGAGATTGGCCTGTATTTTTCTTTTTTTGTTGGGTCCTTCTCTGGTTTTGGTGACAATGTGATACTTGCTTCCAGGAATGATTTTGGAAGTATTGCTTCCATTTTAATTTCATTAAATTGTTTTGGCATTAGTGGCACTATTTCTCCTCTAAATTTCTTACAGAATTCAACAGTGAATCCTTCAGGTTCTGGGCTTTTTGTTGTTGTTGCTAAGGGTTTAATTACATCTTCAATTTTATTGACTGATATTATTTAGAATTTTTATATCTTGTTGCCTCCTTTTTGGAAATTCATATGTTTGTAGGACTGTCCATTTCTTCTGTGTTTTCCATCTTATTAGACTACAGTTTTTTGAAGTAGATAGTGATGATCTTCTGGATTTCCACAAGATAGGTTGTGATTTCACCCTTTTGATTCCTAACTGCTTGAATTTCAGTCTTTTCTTTTTTTGATGAGGCTAGCTATGGGTTTATCACCTTAATTTACTCTTTCAAAGAACCAATTCTTCAATTCATTCACTCTTTTTATTATTTTCTTAGTCTCAATTGAATTAATTTATGCTCTTATCTTTATAATTTCCTCTCTCATAAGGGCTTTGTTCTTCTTTTTCTAGAAGTTTGAGGTTCAACTTTAGATTGTTTATATGAGTTTGTTCTGTTTTCCTGATGTGAGAGTTCATTGCTATAAATTTCCCTTATAGAACTACTTTCACTGCATCTCATAAACTCCAGTACGTTGTATCGCTATTATTTTTCAATTGTAGATACTGTTTAATTTCTTTTTTAATCCTCTTTGACCTATTGGTTGTTCAAAAGGGTGCTGTTTAATTTTCATGTGTTTATGTAGTTTTGTGGTTCATTTTGCCATTGATTCCCAATTTCATTGCATGACAGTCATGTGGTATACATGGGATGATTTCAGTTCCTTTGCATATACTAAAGCTTGTTTTATGGGCTTATATGTGATGTATTTTGGAAAACAACCCATGTGCAGCTGAGAAGAGTGTGTATTCTGACGTTGTGGGTTGGATCACTCTGCAGACATCTACTAATCCATTTGTTCACAAGTTTGGTTCAGGTCTGTTATTTCATTGTTGATTTTTTGTCTAATAGATCTCTCTCTTTGTGACAATGGAGTGTTGAGTTGCCCAATTATAATTGTGTTGCTGCTTATTTGATTTTTCATGCCTATTAATATTTGTCTGATATAGTTGGGTACTCCTGTATTTGGTGTGTGTATATTTATGATTGTTATATCTTCTTCTTGTTATCCCTTAACAAATGTGTAGTGACTTTCTTTATGTCTTTTGATCTGTCTTGGCTTGAAGTTCACATTGTTTGCAACTAAAATAGCTACACTTGCTTTTTTCTGGGTTCCTGTGGCATGGAGTATTGCTTTCCATCCTTTGACTTTCAGTCTATGAATTTCTTTTTTAGTTAAATGTGTTTCTTAAATGCAGCATACTGTTGGCTCTTGCTTTTTGATCCACTCTGCCAGTCTGTGGTAGGTCCAAGTCAGATCTCCGAAATGTGGTGTCTATTCCAGTCAAGTTTGCACTACAATTTGTCTTGGGTATGGGTCTGATCTTGGTCACTGGATGTGGGGATGGAGACTGGTCTTCTGTCACTGTTGTTCTCCCTGAGCACTTTGATATAACAGGGTGGCCATATCCTTTTGATTCTATCCCAAATGTCTCTGTGCCAAAGCACAATGTTGGTCCACCTAATTTACCAACTGCTGGCTAGTTTTCTCACTGTTGCTTCAGACTTTTATACTGCATTAGTTCCACCTTCCTGGCTTGTGCACCCCCACTAGGGCCTGCTGGTTTTTCAGTCCTACCTGGGCCAGTATGTGCACCCTCATGGGGCCTGCTGGATCACTGGTACTTGCTGGGCAGGAATGTGCCTCTTTCTCTACTTTTAACCCCTATTCAGTAATCTATCAAGGAGTAAATCTGTGTCTTATTCACCTGGCTCCCTTTTGTCTTACCCTGAACCTGAACAGTTTTCGCAGGTTTGAAATTCACTGTTACAACCATCAGAGCCCAACATTTGCTCCTATATTATCAATTTACCCAGCATTCCAAGTTTGTAGCAAGTCTACATCACAATTTACACATAGTAGCACAGAGTTCTAAAAAAAATTCAGTTCAAAACTCTTAGCTGTGCTTTCACCTCTACCTTGAGTATCCCCTTTCCATATGCTCAATGATCCCCTATTTCCCAGCCCTACTGCCGTAACCATAGTCACTCTCATAGCCATAGGAAAGTCTCATTTACTGGGTTCAGGGTACATGAAATGAGGGAATTTTTCACAGATGCCTTAGCTTTTCTGTTACTTGGATGCAATACCCAACACTCATAAGTTAAGGGAAGAGAGGTTTAATCTAGCTCACAGTTTCGGGAATTTAGTACACAGTCAGCATGTTACAAGGCAGAAGCTTCATACTGAAAGGACGTGGTGGTACAAAGCTATTTAGTTTTGTGGCCACCAAGAAGCACATCAGGGGAATAGCATTTGATAAGAAGGGACAAAGGACAAGATATAGTACCCAAGGTATGCCACCCAACGTAGCCAGAAGTATGCTCCACTGATCCTGTGGGTAACTTCCAAGTTGATTAATTTGACAGAATCAAGCTTATCCATCACAACAGAGGGGCTCTACCCTCTCTGTTCTCTAAAGTACAGATAGAAATGGAACAAACGAACATTGTAAATAAGAAAAATATAAGTAAAAGTATGAGCCATGGGATATCTAGGGTCAGAATGTTTAGGGTTGAAATTCATAGTCTGCTATGGTAGCTGTGTTACGTTAGTCAACTTACTGTATTTAACTTTGTTGAACTTCAGTTCAGGATCACAAGTTTGAGACCAGCCTGGACACTTTAGTGACTTAGTGCAACCCTCTCTAAAAATTTTTTAAAAATTAAAAATGGATGAAGATGTAGTTCATTGTGAGGCCCTAGGTTTAATCCCCAGT
Source organism: Dasyprocta punctata (assembly GCA_004363535.1). NCBI lineage: Eukaryota > Metazoa > Chordata > Mammalia > Rodentia > Dasyproctidae > Dasyprocta > Dasyprocta punctata. Next base: position 29,630 of record RJWM01000443.1, read on the forward strand.
GCTACAAAATAATATATAAACAGGTAATTAAAATTATTTATACCTGCTTTTCTGGATGTGCTGGTGAGGGTAGAGTGTAAACTTGATCGACTTTTCAATCCACACAGAGGACTGATGGAACATATTTCTGAATATATGGGTTGGTAATGGAGGCATGCTCCTGGGTCTGTGTCTGGTCTCTCGCTCCTTTTTCTGTGGCACTGTTTCCTTGCTCTGCATCCCAGGTACCAAGAATCTTCAAACTTTACTCTGCTATGCTCTTCTGCTATGATGTTTCTTCCTTGGAGCAACCATATCATGTACTGAATCCCCAGCAACCATGAGCCAAATTAAACCTCCTTCAAACTGTGGGTGTCAGGTATTAGGTCTCAGCAACAAGAAAGTTGACTAATACACTAAAGGTTTTGAGGATTCAATTAAATCATACAAAACATCTCTTAATGAGGAAAATGAATCACCAATACAGCAGTAAACAGGTGGGTTTTTTTTTCAAATAATAGTAAACTTTGCCAGTGTTCTTGAATTTGGGAGAAAATTTAGGAAAAGTAAACTGAAACAAGACCAAAGTAGGTATTTAGAGATTAGGAGAATTTGGGAGTTAACAGAGAATAGAGTGTTTAAATTCAAAGTTTTAGAGCATTATCAGAGCTAGGAAATTTGCTTAGAATTAGTTCCTTGGAATTTCTTTGTAACTCATTAATGTTATGTTCATTGCCTAGCACTCCAGTTACACTACAAGTTTCATGAGGGTATTTATCCTGTCTATTATGTTCACTAGTATATATCCAGTGCCTTGCACCATGCCTGTAACATGGTAAATGTCACAACTTTAGCATTCATGGAAATTCAAATCAAACTACACCAGTATTCTATCTCACCCCATTCAGAGTGTATATGAAGAATACAAATAAATAAAGAAATAAAAGCTGGTGAAGGGGCACTGGGAAAAATAACCCTTCTATGCTGCTGGTGGGAATGCAACTTAGTAAAGGCACTATGAAAACTAGTATGGAGGTTCCTCAAATATCTATGAATAAAAAGCCTGGTGTGGTGGTTATCATCAATAATTCCAGAAGTCAGGGAGGCTGAGGCAGGAGGATTACAAACTCAAGTCCAGCCTGGACAACTTGGTGACTTAGAAAGACCCTATCTCAATATAAAAAATAAAAAAGGGCTCATTACACAACTCACCGCAATGACTCAGGTTCAATCCCCAGTATCATAAAAATAAAATAATATAGAATAAAGTAGCATAACTGTCATATGACTCATCTCCTCCACTCTTTAGTAAATACCCAGAGGAATTACAGTAAATGTAAACATACTATAGAGATACCTCCATAAACGTTTAATTCAGGACAATTGACAAGATCCAAGATTTGGAATCAGCCTAGGTGTCCATCAGCAGATGATAAGATAAAGAAACAGTGGTATATATACAGAATGAAAGAACAACAAAATTATGTCATTTCCAGAAAAATGAATGGAACTGACATTCATCATCTTAATCAAAATAAGCCAGACCCTGAAAGACAAGTATTACATGCTTTCCCTAATATGTAGAACCTGAAAAAAAAATGATGACATGAAGGTAGAGGGAGAGTATTAACAGACAAGAGGAAGGGAATAATCAGAAGAGGAAGGGTAAGCGAAAATAATAAGGGGAATGATGTTATATGCATGTATGAAAATGCCACAATGAAGTGCAATACTTTGCAAAATTAATATGCAGTGATACAAAATATATGTATTGGAAATAAAGGTTGAAGGAATAAACAGTAGGGAGGGGAAGAGGGGGCAAAAGATTTCAAGAGTTCATGCAAAGAATGAAGAAGTTTAGTAGTACACAGGAAATAATTTAAATTATAGATGTCATAGTATGAGAAATCTGTAATTCATTTTAGAGTTCATGTTCGGTAAAATTTTTGTTTGTGTAATTGTACCTCTGATAAGAAATTGGGGCTGGAATTAGGCTGCTATTATTCATTAGCATATGCATAGCAACTGAGGTCAGATGGGAGACAGTTACACAGTACCCCGGAAGTGACGTCAGGCAGAGTACGACAGAAGCGGAAGGAAGGTAGTGCTGAGAAGCCGTTGCTATTAGAACTAGGCTACAGTAAGGGAGCCTGAGAGAAGAAATATGAGTAAATTTAGAAGAGATTGGTTTCAGAGGGACAAAGAAAGACACCACAGAAGGAATGAGTATTACCGTGAGGATCAACTAGTCACCTACTCACGGTAAGAATACAGAGACTTTAGATATCTGATTTGACAGCCTGAAAATCCCTGGTTACTCTGAGGTAAAAGGTTTTAAGGAATGGTGGACGGAGCGAAACCACTAGTTTGTGACAATACCTATGCAAATTAATCACTGTCTCAGGTATAATACAGTGATGATAATAGAATTTACTTCATAACTAGCCGTGAAAGGCTGGTGACTGGTACTTTATTGAGGTGTGGCCATCACATTTTAATATTCTCAAAATGGAACTGGATGAAGCTTTTCGGCTGAACATTGATAATATAAAATCAAACTATAATTTGTGGTACCCCTGAGACTGCGTTTGGGGAAGAGGTCTTCGAGAGTACTCCAGAATTGTAAACCCTTTCCTGCCAGTCACGTGTAGTATGACTGTGACCCTTTCCTCAAGCTCCACCCGCTCCCTTTTCCTATAGGCTATGGGTCTTTTATTTTTTTCATTGGTCTTCCGCGACTTTTGGCCCCGCCTCCCGGGGGTAAAGACGGTCTGCATATAGGGCCTTTCACGTTTAGTTTGCGTAAGACACGTGTTGGGAAATTGGCGAAGTTTCGTGTTGAGTATCAGGTTTACAAAGCAGATTTTTTTTGTTCTTTTAAATTAGTAAATATCTTTATCTGGCAGGTAAGTAAATAAGGTGGATCGGCGGGATCATTCGGAACTGAAAGGCGGTTCGGTTTAGATTTAACGTTGGAACATCGGAGGGCTTTTAACGACGGACCGAGCTACTTCCGGGAAAGAATGGGCGGGTTGAAAATTGTGTGCGTTTAGCGGCTTTCGCTTTCTTTCTAAATATTTTATCTTTCGGCAGCCAAGCGGGCCGGACCCGGGAGGACGCAGTGACGCTGCCACAGCCGGAAAAGACTTCTTCGGGCTCTCTGATGGCCATGTCTGTGGTGAGTATCCGGGTAGCTGCAAGACACCGGGCGCCGGTGTTTGGGCGGCAGAGGGGAGGGGCGCCGGCCGCTGCTGGTCACGTGGGCAAACGGCGAATCAGGGTCTGGCCCGCAGGCTTCTGGGGCGGGACCCACTTTACTGTCGCCCCCCCCCCCAGCACACACACACACACACACACACACACACACACACACACACACACACACTCTCTCTCTCTCTCTCTCTCTCTCTCTCTCTCGCGCGCGCGCGCGCGCGCGCGCGCGCGCGCTGTGCGATTCTCTGAGCTGGATAGAGCGTTTGAATGTTGGAGTCTGTTGTCAATGGCTTACATTGTTATTCCATTATCTCCTGCTCTAAAAAATCACTTTTGATCCCGAGAAAAAAATGAATCTGATGATTCACTGTTTTTAATTCACATAAAAGACATAGCCCTGTAATAGCTGGGGTAGGATGTAGTTAATTTTCAATCCTGAGTGAACTGTATCAATATTTCTTTTCCTAGGTTTATCAGTTCTTTGACCAATAGAGGGGAACGTTTACATAATGCGAGAAAGTTTGTGTGGAGCTGTCTGCTTAATCAAGTAGTCACAGAACTTCATTTTAACCTATTTGTTTCATTTGACTTTTGAGATCGGTCATAATTTCTCTCTTGAAGAGAAATCAATTATTTCATAGTTTATTCGGTGACAAACCCCCTCCCCCACTTAAGATTCAGGCTGCATCATTTTAGGATGAGTATTCTGTAAAATACTGAAAGTCTTCCTTTGCTTAAATTATCAAGCAAAGATTATAAATTTATGTGAAGGTAAAAGAAGAAAAAAAATAGACTAATAAAAGATGATCATGCCCTAAAGACATGCACCTAAAAATAGTGGAAATTTTAAAAAGGGGAACATTTGAGCCCTGATCTTTAAAATATCCAAACTTAGTAAAAGAATGTGAACTGTGTGTAGAGCTACATAGTGGTGCAAATAAATCATCAGCTCCTGTTGGTAGTTTTGTGTTTGTGAGAGGTTGGAGGCATGGTAATCTACCTTTCTGAAATTATTCTTGTAGGATTTTAAAACTTACGCAGACCAAGCATGCAAAGCTGCTGAGGAATTTGTCAATATTTATTATGAAACAATGGACAAAAGACGAAGGGTAAGTGCTGTCCTCTCTTCTGCTCTTTATTAAATACCAGTTATTTTTTTGTTGCTGAGCTAGCCACTTATCAGACTTGCCTAAGCAGTAACTGTAGACTTATTATTTAAAAGCCAGTTGCTTGCAGAAGAATTGCTATGGTGTTGGTGGGAGTGTGGACTCTGGAATTATATCCTAGGTTTGTCTTTACCTAGCTCCATTACCTCGGATGAGTTGCTAACTTCCCTTAACCTCGTTTTATTTGCAGGATGGTAAATGGGAATTTATTTAAATACTGCACCTTACATAGTGCTGAACCTAGCTGGGTGTGGTAGTGTACACCTGTAATCTCAGCACGTTATGGGGCTGAGGCAGGCAGGAGGACTGCAAGTGTGAGCCCAGTCTGCGTAATTTAGCAGGTAGTGAGACTGTCTCAAAATAAAAAAGAAATGACTGGGGAAGTAGCATAATGCAGAGGTCCTCGGTTCAGTTCCCAGTACTATCAAAAAAGCGATTTTTTTGTAGAATTTTGTTTGTTTGTTTTTTGAGATAGGGTTTTGCGATGTAGTTCAGGCTGGCCTTGAACTCACTATGTAGCCCAAGCTGGCCTCAAACTCACAGCATTCCTCCTGCCTAGGCCTTCCGAGTGCTGGGATTATAGGAAAAGTGATCTTTTTTTACTCCTATCATTTAATAAGTATGATTAAAGAAATACTAGTAACATTACAGGAAGGTTTCTTGATTTGCCCTTTTTATTTCATGTATTGACAGATAATTTCTGATTAAGGTTCACAACTAAAACTGGCACTTACAAAAGTATCTACATAACATAGGTGCTTTTAGTATTCAACAGACAAACTAGCTTTAATAGCTTCTTGTAATTTATACCTGAACTATGTATCTAATTATTTCACTATGTGGTCAAATGTGTCTTAGCCTAGGTCTCTTACGAGAATAAGACTGCATTTTATTTATTTTTTGAAGAGAACTTCTACCCTACAGGTCCAAAATACTCTATCTCTGCAAACCTATTTTTTAAGGTGAAGGTAAAAGATGTTTCTGCTACTGATGTTTGATGATATGGGATGAGGGAAGAGATATGACCACAGATGTTTATTGTTATTTGTCCTGAGTGTTTATTGTGCCTTATGGCTTTCAAAACTAAAGTAGCAAAAAAGGCAGCTTGGTTTATTATTACCATCAAGATAGGTGTTGTCCTTGTAACACAAGTTAAACTTTAGAATAAAGCAAATAACATGTCACTTGAACCTTAATTCATTTCACTTATCAAAGGTTCCTGCAAGTACTCATGTTTCTTTTGACTTGAGTATGTTAATAGAGTAGTAGGAAAATTAACTCAAACACATGTATATAAACACTAGGATTAAAGTGTAGTAGGGCTTAATTGGTAACTTTATTAATTCTCAGAATTAGAAAAGGGACAAAAAGCTGATTTAGAGTTCCTTGGAACTTGTGATTATTTAATTCATTTTAAAAGAAAAAGCAAAACTTTAAAGCTCTCTTCTTCTTTTTGGATGTTAAGCTTTTCACTGTGGCTAAAGGAAATATTAAGCATGTATTAATTGCCTAGTCTTTAAAGAATAGGATATTACCTCTTTAAGGATGGGATTATGAGGCACACCTTGTTCTCCTTGGCTTACAGTGGCAATGGGCCAAAATAAGTAGAGATGAAGGTAGAGCCATGAAAGTGTTTATATACCATCTATAACCATTTAATTCATATTTAGAATTTGCTTCCCTAGAAAAAAATCCATTTTCTAAACTTTTCTTTTTTTTAGGCACTTATCAGGCTGTATCTGGACAAGGCCACTTTAGTATGGAATGGAAATGTCGTTACAGGGCTGGACGCCCTAAATAGTTTTTTTGAGATGTTGCCTTCTAGTGAGTTCCAGGTTAATATGTTAGATTGCCAACCAGTTCATGGTAAGATCATGATTTTTCAAGGACTTCCTTTTTCCTTCATAAGCCCTCAGCTTTTGCATCAAAAGTATCTAGCAACTTTTATTGGTAGATGTATTTACATATTTGACCAAGATAAGTATCATAAAAATTTCAGCTGTCCATTCAAACTTTTGTTCTTACTTTATATATATCTCTTTTCAGAGACCCACTAACAGATTTTGATGAATTGTGACTATAGTTTATTAAGTTGCGTGAGAAATGAAGAATAAGTTTGATTTTTGTCAAATAGAGTATCTCCAGAGAAAATTTATGAACTCTCTCTGATTAATGTGTTTTACAATTTATTGAAATTTCATTGTGTTACATGAAAGGATAACTTTTGGCAAGACAGAGCTTGATTCAGAGTAGATTGGTGCAGTTAAAAATATTTACCTCTAGGTGGGGTACTTAATGTCTTTAATTTAGGGTGATTTTTTTTCTTTATACTGTAGCTCTTGAAGAATAACAAGCACAAATATGAATAAGGTCTACTGAAAACCTAATGAAATACTAGTACAGGGAACAGATGCTTCTATGCTAGATATAAGCTCTTACTTAGAGTACCCCTAAATCTTTCTTGACTGAAAATAGTTTTAACATTTTTTAAATGAGTATTTAGTTTTCTGGCTTTGGATGTACATGTTTAACATTATTATCAAGGCAAAGAACATTTATGAAAATTCTTTAACATTAGATTATAGGAAATGGAGCCTAAAATATGCTTATTTAGAGACAAAAACTGACCTCTTTCTTTGTGTGTGTGTGTGTGTTTGTGTGTGTGGTAAAGAGCAAGCTACACAGTCCCAGAATACAGTTCTTGTGGTGACCAGTGGAACTGTGAAATTTGATGGAAACAGACAACATTACTTCAACCAGAACTTCCTGCTGACTGCTCAAGCCACTCCTAACAGCACCGTGTGGAAGATTGCAAGTGATTGCTTCCGTTTTCAAGACTGGGCTAATAGTTAAAAGGACAAAAGTCAATTTTTTTAGTCCTTTAGGTCCAGCAACAGAAGTTTATCTGAATTTATTAATTTCATCATAAAAGCACCATAAATCAGTATGTTCTGAAACTAAAATTCTTCAATATTTTCTTATTCCTAATAGCACCTTTTCTAGTAACTGCCAGTTTGGATTATTGCCCTTAAGAGCTTTAATGCTAGTTTTCGACATGCCTTATATACAGTCCGCTGATGACATTCTTAAAGTAATATTAAACATATGATTGCGGTACTAACATACTCACTGTGAACCCAGCCTATTGCAGAAATCCTTTTGTAATACTGTCTATGGGATGTCAGCACAATATAACACTCTGGGAGAAAGTAGAATTTTTTTGGTTATTATTTTTGAAGTAAAACCCATGCCTATTTTCAGTTAACACTTGTAATGCAGTTTTAATTTGTAAGTGTAGCCTTTTCAAATCAGTTCAGTTTAGGTTTCCCAAAGTACTCTGACATATTGAAATTACATGTGGAGATGTTCAATAGTCTTTTTTCTCATACTAAGTTTTCTTATGTTGACATGTTTCCTTATCAAGTGAATTCACTAGAGAGGTGAAAATTACCTTCCATTGATACTTGATTCTTAAGTACATTTATTGGCTTAAAAGCAAAACTTAAAAACATTTTTCTTGGCAGCTCCAGGTCTGTATATTTTGGGAATGTGTGGTAGTAGAACTAATATTTTTAATGAGAGAATGAGAAATGTGAAAATCCAAGGTTAAAGATAAAAATAAGGAAAGGGTTACCAAATGGTAATGTTTTGGTACTTATTTCGTACCTTCCACAAATGTAGCCTATTTTTAGGGCTTCAATTAATAAGTCAATAAGTATTATTGTAAATGGTCATGAACATCACTTGTGTTCTGAGAATTGTCATCAATATATTGAAGAATTCAATTTATTGAAGAATTTATGGAGGTAAAATGTCAGCAATAAGCCTGATCTGACAGGGTCTAACAGGAAAGTTGGAAACAAAACCATTCCTCTATCTTTGTTACACTCTTTACTTCTTAAGTCTTCCATGTGAACTTCAGGCCCAGAGACTTCTATGTGTTACCCAACCCAAAATGAGTGATTTCCCTACTCTTAAGTTTTGTACTGTCAACTGTATCATTCATTACTTAAGTTAAAATTAATGTTATGATTTATTCTCCCATATGGCATTGGACAAAGAGATCTGTTTTAAAACACTTTTATGTGACTAACCCATTGTCTTTTAACAGGGAAAACAGAATAACAGATCATTATGATAACTTTCAAAAGAACAAAATAATTTTATGTCTGTACTTCTGAAGAAAAAATACCTAGCTCTGATTTTTGGATAAAACTTACTACTCTTTGCAATTTTGTAATGTCTTGAAGCTAGATATGCCAGCTTTGTTTATACATTGCAACCAAAATTAATGTTTTTATTAAATTCATTTAGTCGTCCCTAAAACTATACACTGTATTTCTGATACAGTACCAAAATGGAGTTAAATAAAAGGGGGTGGAACTGTTATTTAGACCACACCTTCTGATCAAAATTTACACATCAGAGTATTCTACTTGAAAGGGAGATGATTCTTATTTTTTATTTTTTTAAACCACAGCTTTAGCAGCAATAATAAAAAAATGCCCAAATACTGCCCTTTCCATTGTAGAGAACAATCTCAAATAAAAGCTGCGTATAACTAGCAATAACCGGACAGCTGTAAATTACTTTCTCCAGGCTGTAACTTTGAAATGGATGGAACTGCTCTTGTATGGACAAGACTGTATTTTTGACATGTTCATATTTTTATAACTTGAAAAATAAAAATTGCCTGTGACAAGTTTTCTCAATAATGTTTTAGGTGTTTTGATTTTTAAGACTCTAAAACACATTTCTTTGCAATATAAAGGTTTTCAGATTTTAAAAAAATCATGTTTCAGTGTTGAAAACAGTGGTTAAAAACTTGGACTTTCTCTTTTATTCTTTCCATAGCCCATACTATTCTTTTTCTACCAAGTGTTTGCATTCCTAAGATCACCTATTTGATGCAGCAGTGAAATTTTTGGTGAGAACTTGGAAAGCTTAATCTTGAAAAACTAGCCAAAATGCTGTATTCAATAGGCAGTGAAACTAAAATATAACTGAGTTCCAGAAAGAATTCCATTAACTTCAATTCTATATTTAAAAATGTGTCAGTAGACATTTGAAGAACAGTGAGAAGTAATGGCATTTACAATCAAATAGCCTTTTAGTTTCTTTACAGATGCATGTGATTTTCACTTTTAAATCTCTGAAAGTATGGACCTTAAATGGATGCCATATCACAGTTTAATCACCTTCTTCCCTTCTTCCTGATACTTAAAATGATGGTGAGTGTTATAGTCAGTGACATCTTATGTGGATGAAATACAGCAATACATTTTACCTGAGTAAAATAGTCATCTACTTAGATTAAATTGGTAAGTAGTAGTGGAGGCCAGTAGTAACACTATAATGATTCAGACTCTGTCACCATGTCATTCATATTTTGTGACTAGTCCATATGTCTAGAAGAGTCACAGACTTCAAAAGTGTGTGTGTGTGTGTGTGTGTGTGTGTCAGTGAATTTAAATCAGAATATTTCCTTGTTTTTTTTAAATTATGTGCTACGTACAATTTATCTAGAAAAGTAGTGTCTGTGAGGTTAAAGGATAGTGCTGTATTTGGGAAAGTCAAAAACCAAGAATATACTGAATTCTTATATTCTGAAATTTTGCTGAATTAACTATTGGCTGAAATGTGAGGCAGGAAATTTGATAGAATTGGACTTCATTTACTAATATTTGTTGTAAAAGTAGTATAATATAAAAATATATTCATGTTTCCTTCTTATCTGTACTTTAACGTAACTGTGTGCTTTATTACAACCACACACTTAAAGGGAAATGATAGGGTGTATCTGACTTTTTACACTTAGCTCTGTATAATAAAAGTATTTTATCAAAACACTTGCTACCACACTTTCCTGTATCCTACTTGCTTTTTGCCAAATGCAGCTTTCTACACAAAAGGTTTCTCAGAAGGCTGTATAGGTCAATCTACATTCTGGAGAAGGACTAAAAGGTAGAAAACTACAGAGTATCACTGAAATAATGTCTCATATGGAAGGTCTTAGGATGTAGCATAAATCTAGGATTGAGGTAAATACATCCTTTAGATAAGTAGCTTTCAAAATTTTTACTATGACTCAATAATGAGTATATTTTTTATTACAACCCAGTGTACTGTTGAATAAATAAACCAAGAAAATATATTCAAAAACTCACTCTTAGCATTTACAATGCATTCCTAGCATTTTCTATTTTGGTTTACTAGTTTTTTGAAAATGCTAGTCATGCTGGGTATGATGGCACATGCGTGTAATTCCATCAGTTTGGAGACTGAGGCAAGAGGATCACCGTGAGTTTGAAGCCAGCCTAGGCTACCTAGTGAGTTCAAAGCCAGTCTGTACTACATAGTGAGATCCTGTCTCAAAAAAAAAAAAAAAGAAAGAAAGAAAGAAAGGGAAAGCAAGAAAGAAAGAAAAAGAAAAGAAAAGAAGAAAAGAAAGAGAAAGAGGAAGGAAGGAAGGAAGGAAATGCTAGTCATAAACTGCTCAGTTGTATGAACAGTTTGAAAAACAAAAAAATTAAACAGGCATATTTCCACTCTCATTTTCTCTTGGGGGTGTAGGGTCAGCTTTCCAAAAGTGGTGCCATGTGTCAGTGATGTCACCCTAAATTACAAGTGATTAAGCACTTCCTTCTCCTCACAAGCTTGACTTCTGTGTTGAGGACCACAAAAAGGGAATCACTTTTCCTTCCATTTCTCCATTTGCCCCAGAAGTCCAGAGATAAGAAAGCAAATGTTATGATTAGTCTATAGGCAGAATCTGGGAATACAATAAATGACAATGAAAAGAAGTAAAACAGAAGAGGCAACACTGTTTCAGATGCTCATGCAGAGAATTAAGACATTCCAGCAGAACTACTTTGAACATGCTTTGATATTATATAAGCAGTTATTTCAGTAGATTTTTTAAGTAAATTTCGTGTATTTTTTTTCCTTTCCTTTCCTCCTTAAATACCCCAAACATCTGTATATCAGCCTCTGGTTTGATAAAGGTGGTGATGGTCTCTAAGAGCCAAAATCTTGCTCTCAGACCCATAGGACCTCTGCCCCTTCTCACCCCTTGTACTGCGTAACTTTGGGCAATGCACTTTGATTCTCTTATCTCCAGCTGTGAATGGGATACTGTTTGCCCTATCTTGCCTAGCAGGTGGTATGATAATCTAACACAAAAACATTAAAATATTTACAAAGTGCTACATGCTGTACAAATCCAATGATTATATTTTTGACTTGGAGATTGGCTTCCTGCCTTCCCTAAATTCTGTTTCTTTTAGGATAAATCAATTGATAAAGAGTACTGTCCACAACAAGAAACTCATTCTAAACCTTGCCACTGCCTTTAAAAGACAGTTACTCCATCTCCACAAAATGTTTTAGATCCATATAGACAGAGCTGAATATGTTGCTGTTTAAAAAAAAAAGATTTAGGCCTGCTATTTTTGTCCTTTTTTAATGTCATAACAAAAATATTTTTAAAATAAAGGAAGTTTCATTACTTAAATACATTAAATATATATATTTTATGTCACTCAGGACAATTTCTCTTCACTCCAAAGAAAAATGACAAGACACAAGTTGCAGCATCCTGATTATGGGCCTTAAAGTAAAACGGCAATTGCCATTTGCAAATATATTTTTAATAGGTCTGTCTGTAACCAGAAAAAAAGTAGACTATAACATTATTAATTTCAGTTTTCTTGCTCAAGGGTGGAAAATCAGCAAAAGAAGCTTGCAACACTTAACCAAGCCCATATACTCTGGTCTGCCTTGGAGCCCTGAGCTCCCAGACATGGCCAACATGGTCTTCTTCCTGATCTTTTGTCCCCCAAACCCTAGCCTGTTGTTTCTGAAAGGGTCTCTGGTAACAATTAGTCTAATTTGTTAGTCTATTCATTTGTGATACCCAGGACTCCCAGTGGTCTGGGCCTGATCTCAGAGCTAATAATTCATTGGCTTTCGATCATTTTAGGGAGAAACTGCAAGCCTGGGAAAAGAGAACACAGGAGAAATTAGCTGAAGAAAAGGTGCTGTAGGAGGTAGGGATAATTTGGGAGACACTGTTCTCCAAATGAAAACAAAAGAGTGGCAAGAGAAACCAGACATTTACATTTTTACATTTATATTTACATTTACATTTACATTTGCAAATACTACATGGGAGGCCAATGGCAAAACTAGGACCTGGGAGGCCTACTTCCATGCCCCATTCTCCCATCCTGAGACCTTGCACTTTAAAACTTCCCAAAGCCTACACTGTTGCACACTCTGAACCTATCCTCCCCTCTCCTGGATTCTTTTTCATCTTATCCAAACTTCTTTGCTCTAGCAAACATTCCCTCCTGTCCCACCCTATCTTTCAAACTAAGTTAGTTCGCTCATGGACTCACTATAAAGTCATTTAGCTTTCATGTCAAGGACTTGTATTAGTTAGAATTCCCATTGCTGGACAAAAAAAAAATACTAAACACCCACAATTTAACGGAGGAGAGGTTCATTTAGCTCATGATTACAGAGGGTTCCATCCATGATTACCTAGCTCAAAGAAATATCATGGCAGAAGGGCATGGCAGAGCAAAGCTGCTTGGTTCATGATGACCATAATGCAGAGATGGTTGAATGACTGCTAGAGACGAAGGGGCCAGGGGCTGGATATTTTACCCAAAATCATGCCTCCATGACCCACCTGAACATGCCCAGAAGAATGCTTTGCTAATTCCCTAGGTCACTCCCAAACCAATCGAATCAACAAGCTTAACCATCACAGAGTCATGACATTTTGAATATTACTTCAGGCTGACTAAGTAAAAAGTTATTTAGTCATTTTCAGTCACTGGATATATCCATTTTTCCATATTTTTCTGTTAAAAAGTACAATATTGAATGTCTTTTTTTTCTTTTTTGGTGCCAGGGATCGAACTCACGACCTTATGCTTGCCAAGTAGGCACTTGTGCCACTGAGCTAAATCCCCGACCCTTTGAATGTCTTTAGACACATATTTTTGCACACATGTGAAATCATGCTTAACAGATACAGTTCTAGAAGTGCAATTGTTGTATTAAAGGGTAAACACATTTTAAATCTTAATTAAAACTATCAAATTTCCTCCAAAGAGGATCTATCAATTCATAATCTCAAAATATATATGAGTACTCATTTCCACTCATTTCCACATACTCTTATTCATGCTGGACATTTTTAATTAAAATTTTTTTCTAAACTCATGGATAGAAAGACAATATTATATTTTACTTTATATTTCTTTACTAGAAAAGATAATAACTCTAAAATTCATGCCTCTACTCATGATGTCCAAACATATAACTCAAATCAATTCAAATGTCTAATGGACATCTCTAAATTTTTAACATGCCCAAAATTAATATTCTAATTTGGAGAAATTCAAAGGTAGGACTAAAATATGGATGACAGTGACATTTGAGATAAAAGGAGTTAACCTGTCCAAACCAAACTGGTCCTATCCATAAACCTGCTCAACCCACACAGTATCCCACCTCTGAAAGATGGCAACTCCATTCTTCCAATTGTTTAGGACAGAAAGCTGGAGACACACACAACACTGTCTTTCCTCTCAAACCTACATATTCAGGACACTTAAATCCACCAATAATCCTGGTCTAATCCATTATCAATATTTTTGTGTGTGTGTGGCGCCAGGGAACAAACTCAACCTCATGCCTGCCAAACAGACACTTAAACCACTGAGCCAAACTCCCAGCCCTAGTTTTTTTGAGGCAGGGTCGCACCATATAGCTCAGGCCAGCCTTGCTCACGTTGTAGCCCAAGCCAGCCTCAAGCTCACAACGCTCCACCTACCTCAGCCTCCCTAGTGCTGAGATTAAATGTGTATGCCACCACGCCCAGCCCATTATCAACTTTTGACTTTATTATTGTTGAAACATTCTATGTACTATCTTATCTTCCCGACCCTACCCTGCCTAACTCTAGTCCCAATTCAACAGCAAAAGTGATCCTTTAAAATACACAAGTCAGACAAGATGGCAGAATGGTAAACAGCAGGGTAAGCAGCCTTCCTGAAAGATCCTGTCCAGATGCTGAAATATAGCAACATGGGGGAGACAAGAAGGAGGGAGGCAGGTCCTCTGGACCCAGGAAGAATCTACAGTGAGAATTGAAGCCCACAGAAAGAGTGGAAAGAGGCACTTAGACAAGGAGGGTGGTGGCTGGCAGCACCTCTGCCTGGAGCTGGACCCACTCTGCAAAAGGAATTGCTGGAACCTGGGGACACAAGGTCAGAGTGCTGCAGCCGTGGCCATGGTGACAACCCTGGAGGCCTCTGCCCAGAAAGGCAGTGTCAGAGGAGAGTGACAGTGGACAGGGGGAGCAGGCCTGAAGGACTGGACTGGCTGACGGTGAGCAGATCCCGAACCCCCGTGAGGGAGAGTGAGGGACTGGCGGCCATTCTGGGGCCAAAGCTGCTCCTACTTGGGCACAGTCCCATGGAGATTGCTCCAACCGAGCCCCAGAGGGTCCTGGTGGCTGACTGGCTCAGTCTGGAGACTACAGCTCCACTCGCACCCTAGGAGTGATAGTGGAAGATTTGCAGATAACTGGCACAGGTTCCCAGGTGGCAGCCCCGCCCCCGCGCAGTGTGCCAGACATCAGAGAGCTGAGGTAGGCTGGGGAAAGGCAATGGACAGCGCTGTAACAGCACACCCAGTGGTAACCATCAGATATCCACAATCAGCATTGGCTAGACGAACCAGTCTAACCTTAAGAAATTACAGACAATGCGAGGAATACCAAATTCCCCGGTACACACACTTGTCCAGAACAACCCAGGAATACGTCAAGACAAAGAAGCAAAAGGCAGTCTCTGGCCTCCAATCCAAGCAGAACAAACCCAGGAGAAGCAAATGCAGGAGAGGTCAGGAGTCCCACGACTAAAGTCTCTGAGGTGATGACAACTGAAGTAAAGAAACAACCTCATGAGGCAATAAAAGAAGTTAGAACAGAAATACTACCACAACTAAAAGAAGAAATGAAAAACATAATAAGAGAATTGCTAGGCATCTCTAAAGGAGATATAGATGAAAAAATGGAGCATAAGAAAATGAGGGAAACCTGGAATGAAGAATACAAAAAAGATTTAGAATACATGAAACAGATTCAAAGAGATTACCAGGAAGTCAAAAACTGTAATGAAAGTTAGCAAACCACCTGAAGGAAGCTAAAGATTGACTTTCAAACCTTGAAGACTGGTTTGCAACTTGTGATCATGAAAGGAAAGCTCTCTTGAAAGTAGCAAGAAACCTGGAATTAACAATACAATGACTGCAAGACAACTTGAAGACTGGTTTGCAACTTGTGATCATGAAAGGAAAGCTCTCTTGAAAGTAGCAAGAAACCTGGAATTAACAATACAATGACTGCAAGACAACCCAAAGAAACATAACTTAACAATAAAAGGTGTGAGTGAAAAAGCAGGGGTCAATACAAATCAAACTAAAAGCCTGTTTACAGAAATAATTTCAGAAAACTTTCCAAGCATGGGAACAGGGAGTGACTTTCAGATAAGTGAAGCATATAGAACTCCAGCTAACCATAACTAAAATATACCTACACTCAGACATATAATAATCAAGATCCCATAAATTCAACACAAAGACAGAATATTAAAAGCTATTAGAGAAGAAAAACAGATCACCTACAAAGGAAAACCCATTAGAATCATGACAGACTTCTCCACACAAACCAACAAGTCAAGAAGAGCTTGGAGTGAAGTATTTCAAGCCCTGAAAGAAAACAACTTCCAACCCAGATTGATGTACTCTGCAAAAGTATCTTTCAAAATCAATGGAGAAACAAGATACTTCCATGACAAAGAACAACTAAAGGAATTTATGACAACCAAGCCAACCCTACAAAGAATACTGAAGGACATTTTAGAGAGAGATAAAAAAAAAATCCACAGCTCCAGAAACAGCGGCAGAGGGATATCACCGAGTGGGACAGACAACTGAATAATCCATCATCGGGATTTGAGTCCAGTATTGTTCTCAGTGAGCAGTTTAGTTTGATCTTATTCTATCTCGACCTGTCTAATTTCATTATATATGATGACATAGACAGCTATTTCAAAGATAACAAAATATATTAGGGAAGCCTTTATTGATATTTGATCACCTTGTTTTGAAACTCTGTATTGCATTCATTGTTCCGTTCTGAGTGATTTTAACCTATTTTGGTTTGTTCGATTGTATTATAACAGATGATATAGGCAACTGCTTAGAAGATAATATGAGGTATTATAGAAATCAATGTTGTATTACTATGTATTGCTTCCATTGTTTTATTTTTTACTGGTTTTATTCTGTACTATTTTGTTTGATTATATTAGGCCTGATGGTATGGGCAGTTATTTTAAAGATAAGAAGGGGTATTCTAAGCGGAAAGGAGGAAAGAAGGAAGGAAAAAGGAAAAAGACATAAATTTATAAATAGGTATACATGAAATAGTTAAAATGACTATATTACTAAATGCATTAGCTATTGAAAAAGAACAGTTAATACTCATATGATTAGATCAATTTTACATGTCTATATCTGTTAATCTGAACAACCCCTTTGAAGGTAACGATATGCAATATTACAACTACTGTCAAATTCCAGTCATCTCATTTTGTAAACCTATAATGTTATCATATCGCATTCGTGGTTGTTGTTTGTCTCTTTTGCTTCTTGTTTCTCTTTTCTGTGTCCATTTTCTCTTAAATAAAAAAATACACAAATCAGATCGTGCCATTCCTCTTCCTAGAATTACCCCTCTACCATACCTTTGCATATCTATTTAACTGAAGACATAAGTTCTTTCAGTTGTCTGCAGTCTCTTCATGATCTGCCCCCTGCTGCCTATCTGATATCATCCTCCTCAGACTCACTCCACTGCAGCCACTTAGCCTGTTTTCTGAATGTGGACTACTTGAAGGAAAAACATCTTGTGGTCTTTGCTTCTACTCACAAAGCTGCTCTACCAGCTATCTTCTTTCACATTTCAGGCCTCTTTCACTTGAATGTCGTCTAATTAGAGATCCTCCCTACCCATACTTTTTGAAAAAACACTTCCCCCATCACTTTCTACTAGGGCTCTTGCACCAATTTACATATTTATATTTATATAATTTTTATTACTTGTCTCCACCCACTAGAATATAAGTTCCAAGAAGGCATATATTTTGTTCATTGCAGAATTCCCAGTACTTATTATTGTGCTTGGCATGTAGTAGCTGCTGATTAAATATTTATTGAATGAGTGCATGACAGAGATTGAGCATAAGGAGTATGCAGTGCTTTATTTGTGAACTGCCACTTTATGTCCTTTGCCTGTTTTTCCATTGGAGTTTTGCTTATCTTATTGATTTTTATAGGCATCTTTTAGATACTAACCTTTCATTACATAGCATATAAATATTTTTCTTTGCTGTCTCTTGTCTTTTCTCTTTTTTAATACTTTTGTCCATTGTGATGATTAATTTTATGTGCTAATATGGCTGGGTTAAGGAATAACCAGTATAATGGTTTGGATCTCGAATATGCATGCAAGACTCAGGTGTTGAAGCCTTTTTCCCCAATGCAGCAATGTTCAGAGGTGGTACATTGGGGAAGTGATTGGATCATTAGGGCTTTGATCTCATCAATGGTTTAATCCACTGATGGGTTCATAATTGAATGAACTATTGAGAGATGATGAAAAGTATAGGAAGTGGTGCCTAGTTGGAGCAAAGAGTTGTGTTCACTGGGGGGGAATAGTCTGGAGACATAAAAGTTTACCCCAGACACTTTTTCTCTCACTCTGTTTTGCTTCCTTAGCCAACATAAGATAAAGAGTTTTCCTCTGCCATCCTCTTCTGCCATGATGTTTCTGCCTTTCCACAGCCCTAAAAGCAATGGAGCCAACCAACTATAGGTTGAGACCTTTGAGGCAAAATAAACCTTTTCTCAATTAAATTAATTTTCTCAGGTATTTTGTTATACCAATGGAAAATTGTCTAGCACCCAAATTGCAGTAAAACTGTTTTAAGTATGTCTCAAAAGGTGTTCATTCTCAATCAACATTGAAAAACTTTTTCTGAACAGAAGAAGAGAAAATTCATCCTGAGTGTAATATATGCTATCTATTTCCAAATGTCTATCTTTATCTCAAACCTCTTCTCAGAGCTTCAGTCTCACATATCTATATGACATCCTTTCTTGGATGAATAATCACCTTATCTAACTTACATTCAAAATTAAATTTACCACATTCCCTTCAAACCTGCCCTTCCCCAGTGTATAACACTACTGTTGAATTAGTTTTTCAGTCAGAAACCTGAAGATTCCACCTCAACACTTCTTCTCTCTCACTCCCCTCGATCTATTATGAACTCTTGTTAGTTTCAACTACTAAAATATATCTCAGAATATCTATAGCCTATCCTTACTTTTCATCGATTCTGTGCTTATGGATTCACCTATTCATTAACATTTACTGTAGCCCTAAAATCAATTCTCATAGCACTTTCGTGGGTATTCCAGAGTTATACAGAGTACAAGGTAGTGAAAAGCATTTTTCAACTGCTGCATACATGTCTACTGAGGTCAAGCAAGGCAGTGCTCTGCCTTGTTTTAGCTCCCATGCAGTAAGCAACTATCATTTTCAAGGTCCTTTTTGTGCCACATTTATCACATTTTTGTGCTTCTTGTGAATGAATTTATTGTTTATATTGGTCCCCAAGCATAGTGCTATGGTGCTTTCTAGTGTTTCTAACTATGTACAAGACTACAGTGTGCCTGTCAAAAATAAATAAATAAATAAATAAATAAATAAATAAAACAAGAAATAGAAAGAAAAGTAAATGAGTTATAGAACTGTTGGCCAAGAGCTCAATATGAATGAATCAACAGCATATATTAAATAAGTTGCCTTTAGAGAAACAAGAAGCCGGCCTCCTCCTGTGAGCCAGTGACAGCCATGCAGGCCAAGAGGAGAAATAAGAAGCCAACCCCTTCCTGTGAGCCAGCAGCAGTCATGGGCTTCCAGGAGGAAAAACAAAAAGGCAATCCCTTCCTCTGAGCCAGCAGCAGCCATGCAGGTCTGGAGGAGAAACAGAAAGCCAACTCCTTCCTGTGAGCCAGCCAGTGTGTGGGCTGGGAGACAATTAGAGCCGACTCCCACCACCCATAAGCAACTGACTGATCTGAAGAAACATGGGCTGAGATGATAGCTCCTGAAGCAAAAACAAACAAACAAACAAACAAAAAAAAAAACCATGATAACTACTAAAGTAGGAAAAAAATTTATCTTTGTAGTAGTGTTTCATGTTTGATTTACTTTGCAGGCCTAAAGCTGGTAGTCAGAGCATCTGTTTAGAGGGTAACAATATGCAATATAGGAACTACGGGGGATTTCCTTCTAAAGGTGATATCTGTTGTTAATTCCCTATTATCTTGTTTTAAAGTCCTGTATCATTTTCATTGTTTTGTTTGGTCTGGTTTTATTCTGTTTGATTTTATTATATCTGATGACATGGGCAGCTATTTCAAAGATAACAAGATATATTATGGTAGCCATTGTCGATTTCCTACTATTTTGTTTTGAAATCTTGTATCACTTTCATTGTTTTGTTTCGATTGGTTTTATTCTGTTCTGCTTTGTTTGATTTTATTTTGTCTAATGGTATGGGCAGCTGTTTTGAAGATAGCAAGAGACCTATGGTAGCTATTGTTGATTTCCTGTTGTCTTTTTTGAAGTTTTGTATCACTTTCACTGTTTTGTTTTGATTGGCTTTATTCTGTTTTATTTCGTTTGGTTTTATTCTCTTTAAAAAAATCCACCTCTGAAAAAAAAATAATTTGTCCTTAAACAGAAAAACACATAAAAGAAGGTTATACATGAATCAGTTGACAAAAATGTGACCGAGGCTGTTACAAAACTAATTTTGTATTTCCTGTGTATAATGGTTCAATATTCACTAATGCAACTTTCATGGTGTCTTTATAGAACACAACTACCACAAATGATAAGAATCAAATATACTTCACTCTCCATCCTAAACCAAGCTATCATGTCAATATCTCTTGCCTAAGTTGTCGCAATATCTTCTGAAATGGTCTCCTTGCTTACACCCTGTGTTATTAGGGTGTATTTTTCACACAGTGGCCAGAATGATTATCTAAGACAACAAATACGTTTTCCTTTAAAAAATTGAGGAAAAACTTTTTGATATGCTTGGAGTAAAATCTAAATTCTGTACAAGCTAGAATTCTCCAGAAAAATAGGAGACAGAGAGAGAGATAGGGAATATTTTATTATGGAAATTGGCTCACATGATTATGGAGGCCATAAAACACCATGATCTGCCTTCTCAGAGTGGAAAACCAGGAAAGCCAGTGGTGTACTTTGAGTCCAAAGATCCAAGAACCTCAGTTCAACTGATATAATTTTTGAATTCCAAAGTCCCAAGATCCAGGGGTTCTGATGTTGAAAGACAGGAGAAGATAAATGTCCCAATTCAGGAACAGGGTGAGTTTGCCCTGCTTCCATTTGTTTGTTTCCCCCAGACACTCAACAAACTGGATGATGGGCACCAGCACTAGGAAAGTTGTATCTTTATTCAGTTCACTGAGTCAAATGCTAATCTTTCCTAGAAACACCTTCACAGACATACCCAGAACTGATATCTTACCAGTTACCTGGGTATCTCTTAACCCATTCAAGTCAACACACAAAATTAACTGTCACTGTCTGTGGCCTAAAAGATCCTAGATAATCTGGCTCCTACAGTCTCTCCATCATTATCTTCTTGCCCTTTCTACTCTGTCTTTACTCTGTTTTAGCTGCAGTGGGCTCATTTTTGCTTGAATATGCCAAGTTCATTCCCTCCTTGCAACATTGGCAGTTACTCTAACTTTGGCTAAACCTTTTGACCAACTCCTCGAATGGCTACTTCTCTACTTTCAGAGATTAGCTAAAATTATCACCTCCTCAGAAAGGCTTTCAAGGCCGGGGGTGGTAACGCATGCTTTTAATCCCAGCACTGGGGAGGCTGAGGGAGGTGGAGCATTGTGAGTTTGAGGCCAGCTTGGGCTACAACGTGAGCAAGGCTGGCCTGAAATACATAGTGCGACCCTGTCTCAAAAAAACAAAAATAGGTCCAGGAGTTTGGCTCAGTGGCTTAAGTGCCTGCTTGGCAGGCACGAGGCTGTCAGTTCAATCCCCAGTACTGACAAAAATAAAGAAAAAAAAAAAAAGAAAAGAAAAGAAAGGCTTTCGCTGATAACTCTGGCTAAAGTGTAATGAAGTATTCATGGTTTCAGCACCTTATTTCTTTCTTCAGAGAAAATATCACATTCAGTAATTCATTTATTTATTTCATATTCATTTATTCGTATTTATTTATTCATGTAACTCTACTATCATATTCCATTACAGTATTCCTTCTAGTGCAATACCTCAATTCATGACTGAAAATTCTGTTTTTACTCTAAGAATTTAATATCTCAGGTTGAGATTATGAGAAATCTTGCTGCTTCTAATAAGCTGCCTTTTAACCATCATCATGTCTACCACACATGGTCCCATAGAAGTCCTTTTTTTAGTTTCTTCTTATCTTCCTTTATTTTTTATCTTTCTCTGCATTTGGTCCTGCAACTATCTCTCATGATTAAGATGGTTGGTTCTATTTTTACCCCCTCTTCTTTAAGTTGTACAGAGGAATAATAATTTTGACATAGGAAGTTATATTTTGATTTTCTCCTCCTTTCCTTCCTTTCTTAAAACAGGTAGCCCTATTGCCCTTTGTCTCAGGGGAAGGATTGCTCAGATTGTTTTTCAGTCTCATGGGGCCATCAGGCACTCTACAACCCAGAAATTGTCTTTCATTTTAGTTGCTTTCAGATGAGGCTGTCATCTCACATTTATTTCCTTGCAAAAACAAGGCAGTTTAAACTTTGCTCTGAATATCAACAATTAGTGAAGCTAGTAGCAACCTTCCTGGTAGTGGGAGGTATAGGGTATGTGTGTTGCTTAGGACTCTCTGGATCACTCTCAAATTGTCTCCTTGTTTGGAAATATTTTCTACTGAATGGATCTAGTCTGTTTGTCAATTTTTTCATGGATCTTCTTGAACATTTTGGGTTAGACAAATAGTCACCTTCTTACCTACTTCTAGAATTCGTCCGATTCCCCAAACCATTGCTCCCAGCACTCTGGAGGTTTATTTCTTAGGCTATATCTGTTTATACAAGTCCATCAATAAAGTTCATCTAAGGGACACCATAGTACCTTACAAGTGGACCATTCATTTGTGACAGGTTTTGCCATTCTCATAATGAGAAATCTCACATCTTCACCGAGAACAAAGTTTCTGCTTTGTCCTCACTACTAATTATAAACCTAATGCAACCCACTAAGCTCCATACCAATCCTCCATCCTCATTCGGTGAAATACTGATCAATTTAAGATTATTTAATTCACAGCTCAGATTTTTAGCATAGCCTTCCAAGATAGTATCCCTGTGTAGCATAAAGGGCGTATTACAAATATCTAAGATGTGTATTAGGGCTTTTGTCTAAATATTCCCCCAGAGGCTCTTGTCATCATAGATGGGGCTTTTTAGAGATGGCTGGGTCCAGAGTACATGATGTTGGGATTAAGTGTGAGGTGCTGGGAATACGTGCATGATGATGGGATTAAGGTTGTGATTAGTAATGAGTCCACTGATTGGTTTGGCATAGTTTTGGGTGTGAATAATGGGAAGGCCCATCCCTAGATGTGAGTGTTACCCGCCCTTAGGGCAGGTTAACTGGATAGAATATGAGGAACAGAAAAAGGCCTGCTGTTGTTGCTTGCTGCTCCTTCACTACTTCACTGCTTTGCTACCTTCTGCTCATCATGAACTGTTTTTCTATTGTGATGCCTGTCTTCTCTGCCACACTGCCTTGGAGTCAGTGGATTATAGACTGAAACCCCTATAAACTGTGAGCTAAAATAAACCTTTCCTCCTTTAAATTTGGGTGTAGGGTATTTTGTCTCAACAATAAGAAAAGTTTCTATTTTACTGTTGTTTTTATTTTTTTCTCTTTAAAATAAAAAAAAGAAAAGTAACTAAGACAATACTCACTGATCAGTTGGTCCACTGATACCACGTATCTTTGCTTACTGTCTGACCATACCTTAGAATCTTTATAGTGCTACAAATTAGTTGTACACAGGCTCTGGGATACTACGACAGAAACTGATAGTTGCTCTGTGCTCAATATCCACTCTTAATTTTTTAATTAAAAATGAAAACCCCAAGTTTTAGCTGAATAGTTGAGCTTTCCAGGTGAAAATTACATTTCCCAACTTCTCTTGCTGATAGGTTGAGGCCTTGTGACTAGAATGAAACAAAAAGTGTTGTGTGCAAACTTCTAAGAAATATATTTTAAAAAGAGGGATATATATGGATACAATGGTAAATCTGGAGAAGACAACTCAGATCATGAGATGGAAGCTGTTTATTAAAACACTTTACTTCTATTTTTCTTCCTCTTTCATTATTGTCATCAAGCACTTAAATTATACATATATTATAAACCCCACAGAACATTATTTTTAATGTTTTATAAGTTGATTTTCATTTGCATTCATCTCTCTTATTGCTTTTCATTCTTTCTTGTGTTTTTATGTTTCCATTTGGAATCATTTTCCTTCTACCAAAGAATGGCATTTAGAATGTTTTTATTGTGTATTTCTTTGTGACAAATTTTTCCCAAGTATTATTTAGAAAAGTTTTTGTTTTACTTTTCTTTTTCAAGGTTATTTTTACTATGTATGAAACTCAAGGTTGGCAATTATCTCTTTCAGTACTAAAGTCAGAATTTCATCTTATGGTTTTTATTATTTTTGTTTTGAAGCTAGACAAATATTTTATTGTTTCTACTTTTAAGACAATGTGTTTTCTACCCTCTGACTGCTTTTCAGGTTTTCTCTTTGATTTAGTTTAATTTGAGTATGATGTATCTATATGTGGCTTTCTATATACAGCTGGAGCTTGTAGTGCTCTTAAGAATATAGATGCAGCCGGGTGTGGTGGTGCATGCCTTAATCTCAAAACTCAGGAGGCTGAGGTAGGAGGAGTGTTGTGAGTTTGAGGCCAGCTTGGGGTACAATGTGAGCAAGTCTGGCCTGAACTACATAGTGCCACCTTGCCTCAAAAACAGTTTGGCCAGTTTAGCTCACTGGCTCAAGCACCTGCTTGACAGGTGCGAGGTTGTGAGTTCAATCACCAGTACCGACAACAAAAGAAAAAAAAAAGAATATAGATGCAAATATTATAAACAAAAATGTTAGCAAACAGCTTAGAAGTTGAAAAAAATTAATATACCATGCACAAATTGGGTTTATCCCAGCATTTCAAGTGAAGTTTAGCAATAAACAAGTCTATAAATATATATCACTCAGCATAAAAACTGATTAAAAGAAAAATAAAACATTACTAATTCAATAAAAGCAGAAAATGTTTAATAAAATTAAATATATACTTTTGATTTAAAACACAGAAATCTGGAAAATTTTTCTTAAAGTTATCTACTGAAAAATGTTCTTAAAGTTATCTACCAAAAACCAAAAGACCATGAGAAACTTTTTTTGTGCGTACACTATGGTAAGAATCCAACCCAGGGTCTTGCACATACTAGGCAAGAGCTCTACTACTGAGCTACCTCCATAGGCCCAGCAAATATTATCATTTATAGGGAAATGTCAGAAGCTTTTTGTTAAAATCAGAAACTTGACACAGATATTGTCATTTATTCCATTCAACATATCCTGGAGAATCAACTTAGTGAATTCAAAGAAACAAACAAATGAAATTGATGGTGTCTGGATTAGAAAAGAAGACATTAAGGAATATGGTATACTTAAATTTTAATTGTTTCCAAAAGGTCAAAGTGTTAAAGATTTGGTCACTGATTAAAGGCTTGTCACCTTTGGTGCTATTGAGAATTGGTGGAGCCTTTATGAGGTAGAACCTAGAAAAAGGAAGTTAGCCTATTGGAGTCATGTCCTTGGAGGGAATATTGGAACCTTAGACCCTTTCTGTCTTTCTTTTTTGTTCTGCTTCCAAGCCACCATGAGATGAACAGGCCAAATCTACAACTCATTCTGCCATGATATTCTGTACAGCCACAGATCCACAGCAACAGAGCCAAACAACCATGGACTGAGACCTCTGAAATCATGAATCAAAATAATCCTTCCTTTTGAGTTGATTAGCTCAAGTGTTTTGTTTAAGGAGTGTGGATGTAGCTCAATGCAGAGTATTGCCTAGAATTCACAAGGCCCTGGGTTTGATTCTCAGCACTGAAAAAAATAAAACAGAAAAGAAAAAGAAAAAGAAAGAGTTTGATCAGTGTGACCTGGTATAAGAGTACCTGGGATTTAGTATAACAAAAAATTGCAAGACCTAATCAAGAAAAGAATACAACCTTATAAAGACATTAAATAAGCTCCCAATAAATGGGGCAATGCACAAATAGGCATACTCAATAATCATAAAGACACCAATTCTTCTTAAAGTGACCTTTAGATTCTATGAAATTCCAACCAAAATTTAAACAAGAATTTTTGTTGCATTTGATAACTCACTTACTTAACTCTCATTGCTGAGACAAAATACCTGATACCCAAAATTAGGGAAGGAAAGGTTCATTTAGTTCACAGTTTGTGGAGGTTTCAGCCTGTAATCAGCTGACTCCAAAGTAGGGTGGCATGGCAGAGGGGCAACTGTTCAAGGCAGCATAAGACAACAAAGTAACGAAAGCAAAAGGTGGTGGAATGAGTCTCTTTTCCTCCCTTATATTGTAAGCAGACTATCCCCCCCACACAACAAGTGTGGTTGTAGCACTCACACCATCTCCCTGCCTTCTTCTTGCACAGACTGAGTATGTTTACAAAATAAGGACCCTGGCCCCCTGCTGAATCAATTAAACTTCTGACCTTTTCAAATTGACACAATGAACAACATCTTAGAGCAGATAATGGCATATCCTCTGCATCCCAGGATATACAGCTGCTGAGTTACTTGATTAAGCTTGTAGATTTCTCAGGTTGACATAATGTATAAACCATAGCAATCTACTTATCAACTTGACAACCAGACACAATTCTTTAAATCAGTTTCCAGATGCAAAGACATGATTGTTCTTATCATTTCACAAGTTGCGCATTATAACACAGGTTTAACCATCTTTAAGAACCAGTATTAAGTCTATCAACATTATATTACATTAGAACCATAACATTTTGCCCTTGACCTCTATAGATCCATGCACAGCCCTTTATGCAAAAGGCATTTAGTTCATCTCCAAGAATTGCCAAAGTCTGAACAGTTTCAAGATTACTGAAATGTCCAAGTCCCAAGTCTCTTCTGAGATTTAAGGCAAACTCTTAGCTGTGAGCCCATGTACAAATAAAAACAAAGTTAAACAATTGCAGTATTCAATGGCACCAAATAAACATTCCCATTCCAGAAGTTAAACAGGAGGATACAAAGGAATGGGTCCAAAGAAGTTCAAAATCCAGTAGAGCAAATATTAAGTCCTATAGGTTCATGCCCAGCATCTGAAACAGTCTGTGGCAAACTGTGAGCTCCAAAGGGCTTGTGTGTGTCCACCCCATGGCACTTTTGGTGGTTATAGCTCTTGCAGCTTGTCTCTTAGGCCTGCTTTGCTCCCTTGCGGCTTTCCTTAGACAATTCATGTTCCTGGCTTTTCCAAACTTCTGGGATCTCCACTGCACCTTTGGTTTCACCCTTACGGCCTAATACACTGCCCTCTCAGGGGCACACTGCCTGGCCTCCAAAGCCTTCTAAAATCAGAGTGGAAGCCTTATTAACTCCAAAATTCTTGCATTCTGCATACACATAAAGCCAGCACTATGTGAATGATGCCAAGGTCTTCTGCCAGCTGGAACAGTAGCCAGGATTTCCTCTCTCTTGGCTGTATGGATTGAGTGCCTGGATCACTGGGCACTCTGAGTCCAATTCTGAGAGACAAATTTTCTGTGCTGCTGCCATTCTGAAACCTGGTACAGCCACTGCCATTCCAGAACATGGTACTCTGCAGCTTTCTCATCAAAACTGTCTTTCACTTTTGCAGTTTGGAGGCTGCAAATGGTAGAGACTTGCTGCTTTTTGTGAGGCCCTAAGGCCATCTTTTATATTCTCTTATTCCTTCTCAGCAATCAAGATCTCGTCAGCTCTATCTTTGCAATCCACAACTTTACTTGGAGCTTCCTTTCTGTCCAAACTCACATTTTAAATCACTCTTCTGTGCTCTGCATTCTTGATTTGCAACATAAATCTGGCTAACAGCCCCCAAAGATAGCTGCGTCACATTCTCAACATTCAAGTGCCTTGAAATTTCTCCTGCCAGATAAATAAGTTTACTGTCCTTAGTCTTAGTCTCAGGCAAGTCTCTGGACACAAGCAAAATACAGACAGACATTTTGCCAAGCTGTAACATATATCATCTGGAGTTTAGCATGCAGTGCAGTCCTTCTTCCCAACAAAAACCTCCCAAACTTGGTAGTTACTGGCAGGGTTTCTATCAGCCTTCTGATCTTCTGAATTTTGACCATAATCTCCCACACAGAATAGCCTGAGATATTTTAACTCTTTCTATTGTCTTTCTGGCAACATCGCCAAACTTTTCCAAATTCTTCTCTGAAACCATTTCCAAAGGCTCTTGAACCATATGGTCAGGTATAGTCATAGCAATGACTGCACTTCTCTGGTACTAAATTTTATGTTGCTTACTTTTGTCTCATTGCTGAGACAAAATACCCAACACCCAAAATTAAGGAAGTAAAGTTTATTTAGCTCAGTTTGTGGAGATTTCAGTCCATAATCAACTGGCTCCAGGCAGGGTGGCATGGCACGGGGGCAACTGTTCAAGGCAGCAAAAGAGCAAAGCAACAAAGGCAAAAGGTGGGGGATCTCTTTTCTTCCCTTATATTGTAAGCAGGTTACCTCTCCCCCCAGGAAAAGTGCAGCTCTCATATCTAACTCAGTGCTAGCATATTGTCTAGATTTCACAAGGCCCTGGGTTTGATTCTGAGCACTGAAAAAATAAAACAGAAAACAAAATGAAAAATAAAGAGCTTGATCAATGTGATCTAGGATAAGAGTACCTAGGAGTTAGTATAACAAAAAGTTGCAAGACCTAATCAACAAAAAAATACAACCTTATGAAGACATTAAATAAGCTCCAAATAAATGGGGCAATACACAAAGAGCCATACTCAATGTTCATAAAGATACCAGTTCTTCCCAAAGTGATCTTTAGATTCTATGAAATTCTAACCAAAGTTTAAACAAGAATTTTCGTTGAATCTGATACCTCACTTTAAAATTTGTATAGAAAAATGAAGTACCAAGAATAGCCATGACTATTCCTAGAGAAGAATCAGTAGGGAGATTTGCCTGAACAAGTACTAGTATTTATTATAAAGCTATAGTATGTAAGGCAGTATGTCATTGGTACAGAGATTGACCAATCAGCTGGTGGGATACAATGGGGGTATATAAATAGATCCACACATATATGGGACTGAGATAATGGTGGTACTGCAGAACATTGAGGAAAGGGTGATTATGCAATGAGTTCTATGCTACCTATCTGCCAGAAAGTTAGATCTCTATTATACACCACAAACAAAATAAAGTGCAAATAGGCTGAAGACTTAGGTATGAAAAGCAAAAGTTTAAAACTTTTAGAAGAAAATAGACAACATATATCAACTACTTTTAAGGTAGGAAAATATTTCTTGAACAAGACACAAAAAGCTCAAATGATAAAATAAAGACTTACAGACTAGATTACATTTTCATTGACAAATTCTGTCAAAAGACACCTTAAAAATGGAAAAATAATCTATAAACATGGAGGAAATAGTTATAAAAAGTACAACCAAAACAGGGGTCTTGTAGAAAAAGATAAAAGATCGGAAGTTTGTTTTTAAAAAATGTAAAATTTGACAGAGGAAATAAACATTCATTTGACAGAGGAAACCAAATAACCAATAAGCATATGAAAAGATACCAAACTCGATTAGTAATCAGGAAATTGCAAATTAAAACTACAATAATATGATATTTCATGCTCAAGGCAGAAAATTAAGATGACAGATAATACCAAAGGTTGAAGAGGTTACAAACCAATAAAAACTTTTAAATATTGCTGGCATGGTTGTCAGTGGGTACAACCACTCTTAAAACAATTTGACAGTATCTTTTGTTTGCATACTATACAATCTGTCATTCTCACTCCTTGGTCTGTTCTCTTGCAAATCTGCACCAGGAATCAAAACCAGAAATGTCTACAAAGTTACCATTTATATATTCAAATATTTAGTGGCAACTCAAATATTCATCAACAGGAAAATAGGTAAATATATTGTTCAATATCATAAAAGCATTAATAATGAAATACAATTAAACTAAACAACATAGATGGATGTTAGTAACATGATCATGACAAAAGAAAATTCAAGAAGATCATGTATAATAGGATCTAATTTTTATAAACTTCAAAAACATTCTTTACATATGCATACTTATGTAATAAAACTAACCTTCCTGTGAGTTTAGAGAATCACATGAAATAGATTGGTATAAATTATTAATGATGTTCTATTTCTTGAGTTTAGGAGTCATAGGAAATCATTACACTATTATCCATATATATATATATATATATATATATATATATACATACATATGTGTGTATATATCTAAAACATGTTTTATGTATCAAAGATATAAATAAAATTAAATAATAATTCATATTTCAATAGGTGCACTAAAGAAATTTTATGTCAAAGAAACTATGTGTTTCACTGTCTTATTATTTGTGTTTTTATTTGAATTCAGTCAAAGAACTCATCCGAAAAGCTTTCAGATTTGGTCATCAAGAACTGATGTATGAAAAAATAAAAAAGAATTGATGTGTGTATGGAGGGAGGGGGAATCTTGTTTTGGAAAGGTAAAGTGGGAGGGAGCCAGAGGCAAAAGAAGGTACAGAGAAAGAAGAAAAGTATGAATATCAAATATCCAAACTGGCAAAGTTATTTAGAGTGTGCCGTGAATCTTCAATCTAACACTGTGTCCACTCCATGAGGGGCCTACTTACCAGGACCAGTGTAGGAACCAAGGAAACCTTGGGGCATCTAATGCCATGGAGGGGAATAATCTGTATCTGTGCTTGTAGCAGGAAGGAATTAGACCCAAAATATAAAAGCACTCCAATCTACTTTGGAAATAAATGGACCTTACGGTTATCTAACTTTATTAAACATGAGGTGTTGCTCCTTGATCAAAAAGAGCAGTGAGGTCAGTACGTGCCTTTCCTGGCAATTCCCACAAATATCAGCAGGAAGGACTTCATAACCTTTATTCCCCCTGTATTAACATTTGAAAGGAGCCCCAACTGTCCACTGACCTCAGGTTTAAGGAAGGGTGAAAAGTGAAGGAGGAAAACAGGCTTAACAGATATGCTGTTAAACTGGAGAATAAGGTGGCCTGGAATAACCTAGCAAAACATAAAAAAGCACTTGATAAATAGGTATAGTGCCAAGATTCAAGGACCAGAGATTGGATCCAACTGTGGAAACTGGGCATCCTGAGTCCGTCTAAGATAGCTGAGTGTTGGGAGGGCACACTGTATGTGGTAGAGAACAACAAGGATCACTGCCAACATATAATATTCAGCTTCAGGGCAGCCAGGGATGTGAGAAATCAGCTGTCAAGGTGATGTATGATAATAATCATCTGCCCATTAGGTAGCTAAAGGAGAGAGGTTGGGTGAACTAAGAACGGCATAAATTCACAGTTATGTAAAAAAGGAGAAATATGAATCCCTTACAAACCAGACTGGAGGAGAAAAGTCCAGAATGAAATTAATATCTGTAGAATCCACAATCTAAAAGTAGAAGGCTTCCTTTCTCCTATCAGAGTTCTCTCAGTCCCACTACTCAGTGAATCAAGACAATGAATTTGCATACTGTTTAGAAGAGTAAGTTGCTGATTAATTCATAGGTTACAACCT
The DNA here is from genome assembly GCA_004363535.1 of Dasyprocta punctata. Classification (NCBI taxonomy): domain Eukaryota; kingdom Metazoa; phylum Chordata; class Mammalia; order Rodentia; family Dasyproctidae; genus Dasyprocta; species Dasyprocta punctata. The sequence goes on from RJWM01000443.1 coordinate 61,106, forward strand.
CATTTAAATATGTTATTCACCATGGAAAAAACAAACAAACACACCTTCATAAGAGTATAGAGAAAAATGATAAAGAATACACACTAAACTGCTAACATTGATTATTCAGAGGGTGGGATTGGTCTGTGGGGTGGTAAAGAGGTCTGTATTTCTCCCTAAACACGGCTCTATTACCTGACTTTTTCAACTGAAAAGCAGAAATTTTTAAAAAATTAAATCTTATAAGATGACTTGAGCTCACTTCTCCCTTCTGAAATTTCAGCAGAAATTGGGCAGAGGAGGGAAGTCCTTGACATTTAGAAGATACCCAGATACTACAGACAGGAGACATGGCACATGATCATTTCTTTTTTGTGTCAGCTGATATTTAAAGAGTTTCTTCTCTCTGTGTGTGTGTGTGTGTGTGTGTGTGTGTGTGTGTGTATGTAGGTGAGATTAGGCATGTTTCTGAGAAAGGGACAGTAGGGATGTGGTTTATTTAAAAACTAAAATGAAGAGGAATTATGGAAAGAATAAAGAAAAGGGTAAATCAGAGAAGAATAGTTAAACTTCTGGAGGGCTCAAGAGCTTCTATATGTGATGCCCCCAAGGACCAAAATAGTGAGGCAGCATGCCTTTGTAAGGGAATAAGATAGCTAGGCTAAGGGTGCAATGCCTGTTCTTACTCTAAACTTGATGTAACTTTAAACTAATCGGCCAGGAGTTTGGCTCAGTGGTTTAAGTGCCTGTCTGGCAGGCACAAGGTTGTGAGTTCAATCCCCAGCGCTGCAAAAACAAAAACAAAAACAAAACAAAATAAAACAAAAAAAACTTTAAACTAATCACCTGATCTTTGAGAACTGCTTAAGCCTTTAGAGTTCAAGATACATAGTACACTTAGAGAAGACAAATATGGCAGCAGAATAGGGAACCAAAATGGAGACAGATGCCTTTTCTCCTTTCATGAACCTCAAAAACACCTCATTGTGGAATATGAGGTGCCAAGGTGCACCTGTTTGTTAATGACTGCGAGCAATAGGATGGCTATCCAGCTGGACATACTGTAAGGTTCCTCCACTGCTGGAAGCTATAGATTAACTTTCAGAGTCATAAAATAGATGGCACTATACTTACAAGTAGCTGTATCATCAAAGAAAGAATTATCTGTTTTACTATGATTCCACTATTTGTTTAATTTGATTTTTAAAAATTATTAATGACATGTATCACTTCAATAATTCTCCCCAAGTGAAGGATGGTCAGAGTCATCTGAGGGTGACAGAAATGCTTTTAAAAACCAGATACAGTGGGTTGAGCTCTAGCTGAGAATTCCTGCCCTAGTGAACAATTGCTATGACTCGAAGTATGTCACAGCCCTCATATGTGCTGTGATAGAAATTATCAATGACAAAAAATAAGATAGCACCTCTCCTTGATCAGTGGTTCTTAAAGTGTTGTCCTGTGTATCAGCAGTTTCAGCATCATCTGGGAACTTTAGAGATACAAATTATCAGATGCCATCCTAAACTTTGCTGAATCTGGAACTCTAAGAATGGAAATCAAGGTTTTTTTAAAATAAATCTTTCAGGACAGTCTGGTGCAGATTCAAGTTTAAAAATCACTGTCCTATCCAAATCAAAAGACTTAAAATCATCACCCTTTTTGGCAGACTATCCCCTACCCTGTTATAATTGAACCCATTAGTCACCTCATTTTGCTTAAATGTATCATCTCTGAGTTTCTCTAATCTCTCCTGTCTTTTATTTCTCCTTAATTATATCCTTCCTTTTCTCAAAATATGAATGTTAGCCCACTTCTTGGTAATCTGCCCCTACTTCCATCCTTCTCTATCCTTCCCCTTTCTTCTACTTTCATTATTTTTTTTTTGCTTTCATTATTTTAATAGCCATGTCTATATTGTTGCAGCTTGACATCTAAAACTTCAGTAGCAACCATCTATGACCATATACTGGTAGGCTAATATCAAACAATTGTTTTCACCAAGTGAATGTCCATCTTTCCCCATTCTCCATTGTAGCTTCTAAAAAAAACCCTCATGTTTACTTTTGATAACTCTGTATTCTTACCTAATACATCTAAACATTCTATTGAATGTTTCTTCACAATGTCTTCTGAATACGAAGTCATCATTCCTTCCCACTACCCAAGTCTAAATTTTTAACATCTCCTACCTGAACTTCCTAAACAATCAAGATCATTTCTAGTCTTTCTTCCTTAATTCTTTCACACTGCCAAACATCTGTCCATAAAAACAGTCCTTACTTACAGTATATCACCACCCTGTTCAAAAATCTATTGATAGCTTTCTATTATGAATTGCCTCATATCTAAATTAGTCAGTTTGATTTTTAAGACTCAAACACTCTGACCCTCTTCTTCCAACCACACGTCACTCAAAACTAGTGATCATGATCACATTCCACATTGTAACAAGCACCTAAAGATAGCCATGACTATGAAAAGAAATTACTCTGGCCTTGTTCTTGGTTTCTCTTAATCTTCTGACCCTTCTTCACATCCATGGATCATAACCCCTGATCTTTCCTCCCAAATCTTCCTTTAATCTTTGAATTGGTCTAGTCTCCTTTCTCCCTTACTGGACTCCATTCCTTATTTGACCTTTGGTTCTACATGCTGTTCTAACTTCATCATCACATTACATCTTTGAACAAAGTTTTATTCAAAGGGACTCTCTTTAAGCTATACAACTCCTCCTTTAGTTATTAGTCCTTCTCTGTTTGAGGAGCTTCTTGGACCTTGATCTACAGTAATCCTTCCATTTCAATAAAGCTAGCCCCTTATTGGAAGTGGTCCACATTTGCAGACATCACTCTCATTCCCATGGTGAACTCTTTGATATTTCTGTTCCTCTCATATGCTATCCATCTTTAAAGATCCATTATATTCAAACTGTCTGTATTCCCCCATGCTCATAAGGTGAACTAGCTTGGGGACTGGTCGGCAGCCCACAATTTAAGTTTGAGTTTCAAGGAGTCCAAAAGCAAGTACATCATTAAGAAAGATTGCCTTGAGACTTTTATAAGTAAATGGACATGACTTGAGACCATACTCATAAGTGAGATAAATCAAGCCCACATGTGTAAATACCATATTGTCTCCCTAGTGTAAGAAACTGAAACAGTATATATGATCCAAAATCTATAATAAATACTATGTAAGGGTAAAAAACAGCCCAAAGAGCAAAAGTAATTAGGAAGGCAAAAGGGGGAAAGAGGGAAGGGAAAAGGAAAAGATATAAATCTGTATATATGTATATGTAAGATGACTAAAACGAACATATTGCTGAATGTATTAGTTATTCAGAAAGAACAGTTAATACTCATACGATTAGATCAATTTTACTTGTCTATATCTGTTAATGTAAACAACCAATTTAAAGATAACGAGATGCAATATTGCAACCATTGTCAAGTTTCTATCATCCTGTTTTGTAAACCTGTAATGCTACTGTTGTGCATTTACTCTAGTTGTTTGTTTGTCTCTTTTGCTTTTTGTCTTTCTTATATGTGTCTTTTTTTCCTCTTAAATAAAAATATATATATATTAAAGCTCCAAATATAGAAAAAATCAACTATACTTTTGCAGGTTGCCTAAACTCAAAAGAGCATACTAAAAGATAAATAATAGGAAATAGATCATTCTCAAATGAGAAGGAGATCAAGAGATGGAGAGAGGAAGGAAGGAGAGGGAGGGTGTGGAGGGGAAGGGAATAAAAAACAATTATGCTATGTGAACATACCAACTCCCCACAAGGAATGTAATCACTATTATCTGCAAACATGTACTAATAAAAACTAAATAAAATGATGTAGCACTAAAGAAGAGAGAGAGGAGGAGGAAGAAGAGGAAGAAGAAAGAGGAAAGGGAAGGGAAAGGAAGGAGATGATTAACCCATATTTTTGAGATGAAGAAGAATGCCAAAAACTAGTGAGATAAGATACAAACATCCAGTCCCAAAATCTAGAGCATGGTCATAAACAAAGAATTGATTTTTCAAAAAAAAATTGAATTGTTACACATTAGAAGGAATAACAAATCAGAAAAAATAAAGGAATATCTTAGAGGAATGATAGGGTTTTTCCTAAGAACAATGTTGGACATTTGTGCATTTTATAAAATGGCAAGGGCATAAGGGAGACATGGTGACTTCAAGTTTCAAGGTTAAAACATCTACCAATTCTGTCTCTTTCCTGACTTCCAGGTTACAGCATAGAACTTTTTTCCTGTTCACATTAATTCTGTCTCTTTCTCTCTACCACTCTGTTTTTTCTTCAAAACTGTAATTATTCTATTGGATTTTATTACACATTTAATGCTAGATATAACTTGTGTAATAAATTTAATCATAAGACATAAAAATAATTTCTAGAAATTAAAATAAAATATGATTGTCACATTTAAAACTTCAGTAAAGATATGATAACTGCTGAAAAGAAAATTAGTATTCTAGAAGTTAAAGTGAAAATATACTTTACAATGTAAGAGCAAATATGCAGACAAATTGCAATTATTATTTAAAAGATAAAATATAGATATATCTTAAAAGCATGATATACAAATAACAAGATTTAAGAAACGAGAAAAATAAACAGACATAGAAGTAATAATCAGGGAAATTATAGAAGAAAACCTCCCCTTACATACAAGATGTGATCCAATAATGCAGTGAATATTTACATTTTAAAAATTTATTACAGTAAAAGAGACATTACCATTAATCTCCCTCAAAATACTACTTTTTTTTTCTTTTTTTTTTTTTTTTTTTTTTTTTGCCAGGGATTGAACTCACAGCCTCACACCTGCCAGATAGGCACTTAAGCCACTAAGCCAAACTCCCAGTCCTAGTGTTTTTGAGCCAGGGTCACACTATATAGCTCAGGCCGGCCTTGTGCTCGCATTGTAGCCCAAGCCGGCCTCGGCCTCGAACTCACAACCCTCCTCCTACCTCAACCTCCCGAGTGCTGGGATTAAAGGAGTGCGCCACCATGCCGGCGCTACTTCTTTCTTTGACCACATTTATCTTGTTGCTCTTGCCATGGTTTGAAGCAGTCCTAGAAGTCTTCTTTCATTAGTGTCTTTAGTTGTGCTGTCATGGTTGCTTCAATCTGAATCAATTCAAAACATTTACCTTTCATGATCATTTTGACTTGTGGAAAGAGGCAGAAGTTGCATGGGACCAGATACAGTGAATAAGGCAGATGAAGATAGTCCATGATGTTTCTATTTGTCAGAAATTGCCAAAAATGTTTTGAATCAGTGAAGGACAAATAGGCAGCCATGAAAAAACACTCACAAAAACAATTTCTAGAACTTCTTCCGAGAGTAGCAAGAAAGATGGAATATGTGAGAGGGAATACTTTGAGGGGCATTAATGGCAATGTGTCTTTTACTGTAATAAAAATTTTAATTTAAACATTCACCATATATTTCAATCATACCGTGTATTCCACAAATAAGAAGAAAAACTCACAAGCCAGCAGCAGAAAAGAGATATCTTCCAGTTTAGTTCTGTGTTTATCTAGAACAGACTGGAATCAGATTTCCCATCTTCCTCACTTAAAGTAAGAAAATGGTAGAAAAATATCTGTAAACAATAAAGAGAACTGTGACTAAATTAGTTTTGTACACATCTGAGATGTCATTCACCTGTCTGGAAAGGCATTTTCAGATCTTCAACAGCTCAAAAAAAAGTGCTATACATGTATCCTTTCTGAAAAACTTGCTTAAGGAATTACTCAAATTCAAATTAAATCAAAACAAAGATTCCAGGATAAATAAAAAGATGAAAATAATGTGATAAATGACATATATACAGAGGTCGCAAAAAAAAAGTATATACACATTTCAGGAACAGAAAAATAGCATGATATTTTTTAACAGATAGTGTTACCCACTACACTGCCAGTCCTTAGGGAAGAAATTAAAAATG